>JACJUY010012973.1:9414-20850 GCA_014220935.1 Platorchestia sp. MABIK | reverse complement strand
TGCACATGATGCAATGCATGAGAATAATGCAATGCACGAGTAAGTAGCTCGACAATCGCCTCACGTTGTTCAACACTTTGGAAAGATCAAGCAGCAGCAGCAGCAGCAGTAGAATAGTTACACTTTTTTGGCACTGTTCGTTGTTTGTGATGTCATGTGAAGCATTTAGACCAGTGGTATTCATTGCGCGGATCTCGAAAAACATGTAAATTAATTAATATTTAATTTATATAATATACGCTAACTTGCCGTAGCTGCAGCTCTCTTAATCAATGTATTTAACCGAAGTATAGCTCTCTTGCAAAAATTAATGAATAACACTGATCTAGAATATTGGTGTTCCTCTTGTGAGCATATTGAATATGATGTGGTGGAAGTGATTTAACCATGCGAATCGAGAGCTGACTCGGAATGACTCACCAATAATTTGACTATGACACTCAAGAAATTGATAAGTTTATGAAAAATTTCACCATTCCTCTTTTGTCACTAGATCCATGCAATGGATGTGTTTGGAAAAGTCTGTATTTAACTTTAAAGTTGTTTTTTACTTTAAATGTTTCTACGATCAAGAAGATCAGTTATGCTGTAGTAGAAAAGTTGTATTTAAAGATTGATTGCTAATGTCCCTTTGTTCAACTGCTTTTCTGTGTGTGTGTGTGTGTATAAAAAAGAAAGTAAAGTACCTCTGTAATATTGGCTGGCCTTCGTCTCCGTATGTGTAGTTCTAAAATCACCAGATGAATCATTACTTGCATTAACATTTGTAGGTTTGTTTGGAAATAAATTAGATAATTCATCAAAAATATTTCATCCCTCTTTTTCTAAAGCAATGAAGGTTTTCCTATTCGTTATTTTCCGAAATTTCTATAACGAATCAATTTTTCCCCCATCAGCTCACCACAATGTCGAAATGTAATTTGTTTTTAATACGTTAATTAAAAGGGTAATTAATGCGTATTAGTTATATGTTAATTATGCTTATTAATAATATATATTAATATAATAATGTTTACATTAATATAATACACTAATTAATACGTTGATTTAATCCGTTACTTTAAAATTTGGCCAGTGTGAACACCGAGCTCTAGCGGTTGAGAATACTTGCATTTTCTGTAGAATGCAAGAGGTCGCAAGACTCCGGAGCGCGATTTCGAGCTTTCTTCCTGTTAGGAAAAAGAAGAACTTACATAACTCCTAACTTACACAGGCGTGTGAAATGGGGATGCGCTTCGCCTGAGGAATGCCCCTGCCATTGCCCCCATGCGTTAGTTATAAGACATTTGAAACGCATATGTTGAGCGTTATGTGGATCAAGTTGATTGGACGAATATATCCTACATAGAATACCATTTAATTACATCTTTTTGAGTTGCGGGTTTGGAAATATGGACAAGAAACATTAAATATTGTGTAAAATTACCACACAAAATTTAATTTCTAAGGGAAATTAATTGTTTATTATTATAAAGAAACATTTTCACATTTGATTGCAAATGTTCAAGCCCTCCAATACCTGCATCAAATTTGAAACTGAAAATTGTTTTAAACGAATTATAGTCAATAACATACGTGATCCAAGCATATATGTACATCTACACCACCAAAATCATTCCTATGAAGAAAATATTATTTTCGATTGAATGGGAACGTAAATCATTCACATGTAACCTTTGAATAAATTTTTGTCGGTTTTTAGCAAGATTAGAAAGAACGCTGATAAAACGTTCATTGCATAAATATGCATTGTTAAATGGTACTTGCCCGTCATTTACTACAAGACTAGTTTGTACAGAATGGTTCTTTCCCGCTAAATTAATTCGTAAAATGTATTTCTTATGGAATTGCACATTTCAATTCATTTTCTTGCATCTTAATGCAAGCAATACATAGAAAATATATTTCTTGTTGAATTTGAATTAACGGTAGGTAGAAAGCTTCATTAGCCAATATTACGATCAACATCTCCAGCCCTCCAGCAATTTCTAGCTCATGAAATTCTTTCTCTGGTCACAACTTCACAAAATGTAGCGTAGCAAAATCTTTGAAAGCCAGTACTTTACTGCAACATGAATCAAGTCCGAATTTGGTCGGAATGGCCTCCCGTTCTTCGGCTTGGATGCGACTGTTGAAGCTCAGTCAAGCGTGGCCAAATCTCACAACGTGTGGTTTTCGAACTGGACTTTTTATGAGGCGATCGAAAGCTTCAGAATTATTAAATTCGACTCGTACATCGTGAATCTTTAGAAAAGAAAGCTAGACGCTGTTATAAACGAAGAATAAACCTGCATTGGTTCACTAAGGTGATACTGAAAGTGTCGCAGGATCAGGCCGATATTTGTTCTAAGATTTATTGAACCTATGTATGGTTAAATGGCCAGTAAGAACTTAAGTATTTTTGACGTTGAGATTGTATGTACACTCACAATCCCTCAATCCACGTTTCAACCAGTTTCTGCGAAGGATTGTGCAAGTTACGTTCCTAGTTATGAGTGTGCAAAAACATGTAACATTTACTCATACAAATTGAAACGAGTACATAGTGTTAAGTTTGGCTTTTGTACCAAAGTGTGGTAGGAGTCCCATGTACTGACATGTACCTCATGTACTCTGCCAGTGCCGAAACTTGGGTACATGCTTTGATGTTACATGAACCTTCCGAGCGAGAGAACTGGAAAAAATCTTTCTTTCTATTGTAGAAATAATAATTGCCGCACTCCAGCCGCCACTCACAAATAAGACCATAACTTCCGGATAAATCTATGACATCATGACACGCGCGTGTAAGTGAAGTCATTTCTCAGCAAGGTATTACTATTTGCAAAATAAGTTTTTTCATAGCGATAACCGACGGCATGTCAAGCCGTTTTTCTTCGGATGGCTGGTCACTATTGTCTTATGGGTTATCTTTCTCAGTGAATCTCAGTATATATATTTTTTCTTTGTTCTCTCAATGTATGGTCTCAATGTATTGTCATTGAGACCATGATACAAGATTTTCTAACAATGCACGCCAAAAATTATGTATTCATGCACTTTTCAGTCTTTAGTCCAGCCAACTCGATCTAGCTCAACTTCATTTCAGTATTGAACGGAACACCACTAGAGGGTGGCATGAAACACTCACTAAACGAGAGGTATCAACTGAAACAAGCCACTCAGAAAATGAACCTTTCTCTTGCTCTGTACATTCTGCTGCAAAAATGGCTTGTATTTACTCCCGGGAGTCCAAGGAGGACTTATAAAATTTAACGCCACAAAATCCGTTGAAAGTGCACCACTTCTTCTGAGAAACTGGATGCATGTAGCTCGAATTCACAGTAAAACAGAAAACTATTTCCTTACTTACTTTCAATTGCTTCTGCGTTGTAGATAGAATATATGCACGCTCAAGAATGAACTCGCTTCGAGCGTTAAGACTAAAATCATGCAGAGTATTTCCATTTCAGTCTAACCTAAATGTTTCGATTCGATAGATGCTAACTCCCACGCAGAACACGTGAAGCCTCCGCACAACATGCAATCGTGCATTTCCATATTCAACACCGACAACTTTACGTTTGCGTTATCGTTTCCATTTGTTCCCATGTTCTCCCGCTTGATAACAAAGTTTTCAAGCCTGATAATCATCGAGATTGTGAATCCCATAAGCTGCGTGAGCTCTTGACCATCGTAATAACAAATGAGTTTTCGCTCTCTGTGTTTTCTGTTCTATTTTAAGACATGCTTTGATGCTGCAATACAATGACGTGAATAATCTCATTTGACTTGTTTCTGCTCCTCCTTTGTGTTTCATTCGATTTTGTCCCTAAGAGCAATTCAGCTCCTATTTGCGGGTAATTAACTGGAATGTTCGACGTGAGTGTAAAATCAGCTGTCATACCTGATAAATCTTAGGCATAGATACTGGCTCCTGCTTTTTACTAAAAATTTTTAAGAAAAAAGACTATGATTGTTTATGTTTCAGATATATTAAATGCAAGGAACTATCAATCTGATTTCCATCTATCAACCAATCAATCAATCTAATTAGTGTTTTGCACGGAGACTTTGACTTCAAGAAAAAGGGTTTGAATGCTGTTGGAACATGGTGAAATCCTAGCAATACTAACATGTGCATAAACCAAAAAATTCAAAGTTTGAAAATAATTAGCTGTGCTCTCAAGGGCAGACTCCCCAAAAATTGTGAATAATAATTAAAAATATGACACGTTTCCCTGGTCACTAAATGAAAACCGTACTTTAAATTTTACTTACACCTGCACAATGACGGGCTGCGAATATTATCCTTCGCGTGCACTAAGTCGTTACTTCCTGGTCTTTCGTGTGGAATTTTTTTATGATCGTGTCAGTTGCTTGCTCGCTAAGACGGCGCAAGCGTCACACATCGGGTGTGCACCACGGAGGAACATAAAAATGGGTTCTAATGTGTGAGATTGGAGGCAGTAAAAGAAATGATGTTTTATTTCGTTCAAGCCTGATACACATCATCTTGTACATTGTTTTTTCAAATGCCTAATAACCAACACCAGGACGCAATGACAGTAACCCCCGGTCAAGCCGGTACTCATTTCCTACACCTGGGTGGAGTAGGGAATTGTGGCTGAGTTCTCCCTTTTCCCAACGGGGAGAATCCCCGGGTGGCACTGCCGGGATTCGAACTGCCGACCCTTCTCGTCAAGGGCGCGCTCTTAACCACTCGACCACGGTGACCAAGCAATACAACCCGGGGGAAGTGTTATCCCGATAGAGAAGGAATATTTTCCAGCGTAACCTTTATTTCTGTTGATATGATTTGAAGTGTGAAAATTAAGAACTGACCAACCTCGACCACACATGACAACATCCAGAAATCTCACAAATCCACAAATTTTACTTTAGGCATTTGAATACTTAATTTCACTTCGAATTACACTCTTTCAGTAATTCATTTATATAGTTAGCTGAGAGAAGTTTTGACGGAGCATTGATTTACGTCAAATTCATCAGTTTTGAACGCAGTTCAAAAAGAATTTTAACTCAAATCTAGACTATACTTGTGGGGATGAAAAAAACGCTCAAGATCACCAACCGAGGGTTGTTGAAAAGGAGTTGAATATATCACAGAAAGTCAATGTTGAACGCTAGTGACCTTTGTCGGTCATGTACGACTTACTGAAATGTTCTGTAGCATTAGATAAACAAAATTGTAATTTTTGCTCATAAATTTTTGGCACATTTTTGGCATGTAATTAGTAGCTCATTTTCTTTCTCGGGAATGTTGAAAAGCATGCGGTAAAACTACGTGCCCAGTACAGGGCTATTTCTATTGAAACTGCATCATAATCTTTAGTCCTATTTTCCTTTACCTCTTCAATCGCACGAATTCAAAAACTATTTCAGTTCTTTCGTGAGTTTGATACCGTAGTTGTGAAATGAAAAGCTGTTGAAGGGAGTCTCCCCCCCCCCCCCTAGCGGACGCAACTTTAAACAACTCATTTTTATCGCTTTAGATGCCAGGAGAAATGCAATTCCCAAAGTTAAAAGCTTTCTCATGGTTTATTTTCTGGCGTGCTTCCTCTGAAATCAGAGATGTAGTTGAAAAGAATAAAGACATTTTTTAAAGTAAATTACGACACACTTAAATAATTTTTAAAAATGTTATCAGCATTTTTTAGGCCATTTCAGTTTTTTGCCATACACCTCTTAGTGAAATTTCATCATGTCAACCGTTTTAAACTTTTCACCTGATTTATCCTTGCCAAATTCAAATGAATATATAAATATGTAAAATCAATACTCCTAAATTGCATGAGATCAAATTTCAAAGGTGGCCTTGCATCCAAACGTGACATGAATTCCACATGTCACGAGGAGTGTTAGAGCCAGCTCCTCATAAGTCAAGTAGTCACTCAGTATTTGATCTGAATCCTTCTTCTCACAACTCTGTGGGACCTAAACATCCGCAACAATTTGTTACTCATTTGTTTATACCACGGGTTTCCAACAGTAAAAAAATGTCGCCTTCCCTGGCCTCCTAAACATTTCCATACAATTTTAAGTGAAATACGTAAAAATTCGTTCAAACTTAACAAATTACTTTCTCCGTTATAAAGCTCTAACAGCAAATGATGTAAACTACTTTATAAAGTGTCTGACATGCTTTCGTAGTTTCTTCAATTTTTCGAAAAGAGTGAAAGTAGTGACCGTTCCCGGCGCGGCCACCGATCTCCAGGAAAAGTTATTCTGCAGCTCGATGCATGTCTGCGTTTACAAACTTAGGGATTCCATCGCATATAGAGTTTTTCAAAATTTTATTTTTATTTATTTTCTATTGAACTCTAGAGTAGTGTTCTTCAAAGTTTCATGTGTTGCGACAGTGTTTAAAAGATTTTTTTTTGTACTACCCCTTCAACTTCAGCAAAATCAAGAATAGAAAATAGATATAGCAGACAAATTTAATGCTCATAAATATATCCGTAGATATTATCAGAGGCGTTAATTGATGTTACATATATCTTATTAATGGGATTGATGCGCCTGTCTTTTCTAACACAGAAATCCCCCGAGAGCTCCTGTATGAGCACTGCTAGTCAACCGGATTTTCTATCTTCCTCCCCTCGATCTCTTCTACACCTTCTTATGGACTGATTCTGATTCAATCTAATTTTTTCTAATGATGTCCAAAAAACACCGTCGCACCACTAGTCGGACTCGCAAAATCACTGGAACGAAGCATGGTCCGGACAAGCTCGTGTTCGGAGATCAAATCTAGGCTCTATTTTTTTCAACGCTGGTGAAAGAACTGTTTAAATGTTTCCTAGACTCGATCGATGTTTTGTTTTGAGATTAGTTAATGCTTAGATAGGACTTTCACATAAATATGTTGACGCGAAAGGTAAAAAAGTCTACATTGCAAGTCGTGAGAAGTTTGGATATTCCAATTTGATGCTAACCCAAAACGAATTTAGACTCATTCAGCAAACATGGTTTTTAGAGAAGAATCAAGAGAAATTTCTGTAAATTCTTCCCGTGCCTTTAGTATGAGATATTCTATTTCGACTTAGCATCAAATGGATTTTGGATTCAATCAAAATCGGCTTATGTCGGATTCTTGAGAAAAAAAATTTCAGATTATTCAAAAACTTTTCCGTGAGCTTACCAAATGCTAAATTATAATTGGTTTGATTATTTCAAAATCTAGTTCATTTTCTGTGACGAACTGTTCCAGACCTGGCGACATCTCGCATGAGTTACTTTTTACATTCATCAACCATACATTGACTTTCTTCAAGAAAGCTTGAATCATATAAATTATTGTAAAAACACTTGTATTTTCGCCTCGTAATAATATTTTCAGGTCATTGTATTTGTAAGCTTGTCAAGAATATATGATAAATAACAAAGTTTGACCCCTATAGACATGATTTTCTTGCCTTGCACGAGTTGTGAATCTTCTCCTGTGTCAACAGGTTGTGTACCATTCTGAACGCTACTCTAGTCACTGTTGCAAGACGTGAAACTTTACAACGCTAGCTCTACAGTCAGCCTAGGCTTGTGATAGAACAACTTCAATAATCTCTACAAACATATAGTACCGGCTCAGTGTTTTCATTAAGCTTCTGTGTTATTTTATAGATGGTTTTCATGTTAGATGATGATATTAACACTTGATTTGCTAATACTTATTAATTATTTATCGTAAAAAGTGACATGTTTCTTTCTGAAGTGAGATTACTACATAAATAAGGAATGTATGATACTACGTTTCACGATCCCCTTGGAATGGTCGCTCTACCCACCTATGCGTCACGACCATTGTACGCCACTACCCACGCTGTCAAGAGTAGTGCTCTAGAGCAGTGGTTCTCAAATTTTTTTCAACCAAGGACCACTTTTATTTAAGACAATAAACTGAGGACCCCTTCCCATGTGTTCCCCTCAAGAAAATACATATATATATATATAAATAAAAACATCCACTGTTAAATTCGTTAAATTTTTGGACCCCCGTTAAAGTGTCACGGACCCCTGAGGGCCCGCGGACCAAACTTTGAGAACCCCTGCTCTAGAGTACCTTGCTTCCCCGCACGTGATTACGGTGGTCGATATTAAACTGGATTCCGCTTCCAGGTTACGTTTCTGATTTGATTGAATTCCTCTATTTCAGTTTTGTATCAATTTTGATATACACCAAGTAATCAACATTTTTCCAATTTTTGTGCTCTTTGAGGGAAAGGAAGACCCTAAAGACTATTTTATGGAAGATAAAGGTAGGCAAAGAACGCTGTGAGTACTTTCGGATATTTCGAAGCCTTTCTAAAATGGAAGCAATTTTGTTTCGCTCTAAATCGAAACCAAACAAGAGACAACCCCTGGAATACTAACTAAAAAATCACAGTTTTCTCAGACTCAAAAATATTTGCCAGCGCTTCTTGGACGGTGCCTGTTTAATGTTGTAAATTTTCATTTTTTAAAGGACACGCTTCCGGTGGAGATGCGGGCCTCTCTGATTTATTCTTACAGTTGTGCGCAGTGCACATCATCGTACGTCGGCATGACCTCACGCAATTTTTATATCAGAGTGGCCGAACATCGCGGTAGAAGCTTCCGTACTGGGACCCAATTTGCTCACCCCTCTCACTCCGCAATACGCACTCACGCAGAGCAATGCAACGTACCGATATCCTCCAAAGACTTCAAAATCTTAGATTCCTCTTCAACTTCATATGACCTTAAGATTTTAGAGTCGTTACATATTTTTAAACGAAAACCGGCCCTCAATAATACCGATAGTTCATACTCATTGCAAATAGTAACTTAATAGCAATTTTGTTATTTTTTTTATTACAAGTTTTTACTTTTGTTTTCGTGATCTGCCTCAATGACTGTCTACAACATTTTTGTTTCTTTTTTTATTGCAGACATAATGATTTGTATTTTTGAAGTGATGATGGAGCTGGACTCCGAAACGTTTTCCAATTAAATATGATTAAGTTCCTTGGAATTTTCCTCGTTTTTAAGTTTCTAACTTTTCAGGAGAATTGAACCGACAAATTATCTGACTTATCATGCTTTAATAATTTTTGATGTTTTTGCCATCAAAACAAAAACATCAATACTTGCGTAATTCAACCATGCTTGGCGTGTAGTTGAGGCTTTGTGGATACTTTGCACACACGGATGAAAATTTCTTTCAACAAAATCTGAGAGCTCTTTTGATAGTAGACAGCGCTTCCTGTTTGATTTTTGTTGCTCCTAATGGTATTGTTGGAACGAGATGCATTGCAAAGGACTAAAGTATGACTTGCAATAATTAATTGAAGTTGTTTCACAATATGTGTGTGAAGCAATTGTCAGTTGGGTGAACTAACGTCTGTGAAACTGCAATTTCCTCCCGCACGGTACTTGTTTTTTTCCGAATTTCAAATAATTTGGAATAAAAGTGCATTCAAAGTGTCACAGGAAATTAGAAGTTAGCTCGGTGCATGCTGTTGTTGAATTCTCAATTAGGAAAATGATTACGTGTTTCGAATTTGAAGATCCTTTTTGTGCACTGCACTGATGGTTCACGAAATCATTGGGTAAATGATTTTCCTGCAGCTTGTGTTTTTTTAACTTGAGCTTATACTCACACGGGGGTTTAGTCTTCAACTCAATGTGATTTCAAAACGTGAGCAAGTTTTGAAAGCAATTTAAAAGTTTTCTGTTTTTTTTTTGTGGTTATTCCAGCAGCAAAAGTGATGCTGCTGGTGGTTACAAAATCTCAAAACGGTGGTTTTTCAGATAAGAAACTAAATTAAGGGTATTTAAGTCAGTTCGTTCTCGATGATATCCAGAGCATAGGCGTAATGTTATTATGAATTTAGCACATATTATTTGAGATAATATGAGACTATTGTGTGTGAAACGCATGTGGAATATCGAACGAAGATAACACTTTTGTCCCAAATAATTCTGAAACGTCCAAATTTTGTGTTTGACTACATATCATCATCAATTATTGGCGTCAATGTTTATTTTACGACAGTTAGCAGAAACAATTTTAAAATATTCCCCAGTTAATTGAAGAAAATGTAATCACTGTATAGGCCATAATGAGTGTCAATGATTTGACAGCTGAAACATTCTAAACTATTTCTGCAAACACTACCAACTGAATCGAGGAAAATACAAGCAACTTTCTTCGGTGTGAATTGGGACAAGTGAACTCATCATTTCGCAGCACTTCCTACAATCCTGTCTAAGTCAGCAGCAAAAGTGATGAAGGCAACTCTGCTGTCGCACATCAAAACCTGAGAAGCTCAGTTGCCACTCCCTGACAAACGAAAGGCAATGCCGGCTTTTTTTGTTGCTGATGAAATCCTTTCACTTCAGAACCCAAGCCGAGACAGAGAGCTCTATTCCTTGGCTTATATGCAGAGGACTCCAATCCTGGGCCTGAGAAAAGGAATTGATCTGAAATTCCGAGCTAGATTGGCAAAGATTCAACTCTAAATGGCGCTGCCGATTGTTGTTGTCTCCATCGAGTGCAGATTGTGGGGATGTATTTTTTGAGATTGCCACACGACGCAATGTTTGCAAGAGTCCTAAACTTGGTCTCAAATTGTGATTTTTAAAATCATGGTTCGATTTTTAAATATTGCTTCAAATTTCGATTTTTGAAATCATGGTTCGATTTTTAAACATTGTTTCAAATTTCGATTTTTAAAGTCCTACGGACTCGATCCTTTATGATTTACACTAAAATATCATTGACAGCTAACAGCTTTTTAATAAAACCAATAACACCAATGAACGAAAAACTCGTTATATTAAATTTTAAAAATAAAGTTATTTAGGCTAATTTCATAAAAAGTTAATTCCTCTCGACCGTTTCAAGATAACACAGTCTATGGCAGTTTAACTCTTCAATAATCATGGACTGCACGCCATAAGCCTTTTAAAGTTATAATCTTTATTGATGCTAAATATGCAATTTAGAATATCAACAACTCCCTTCATCAATATGGTCATGTAAAGCAGTCCGAAATGTTCTCCAAAATTTAGCCTAAAAATGACTGGATTCAATACTGTTCGATAAATCCCATAAATCACGAAACTCCGTTGGCAAAGCATCAGAACACTTTGATTACTTGAAAAACCGACAGTGTGCAATGAATGTATCTGCAAGTACCTACTATTAAAACAATGTTTTACTCGTGCGCTGGTGAAACTCGCTTTTCCAATACAGTTGCTTGATTTCAATATAATGACAAATTGACAGTGTCTTTCTACCATCGTTTAATATTCCCCATGTGTAAATCATTGAAAGCGTGGCAGAGAGACGGACCAACCATGCAACTCTGTGTTATTATACATAATGGTTAAAAATTTAAAAGCGAAGAATGAAATTCTAAACATTTTTGGAACGAACGTTTCGGGATAAATCCCATCATCAGCTGAAACACGATA
>JACJUY010012969.1:5287-20854 GCA_014220935.1 Platorchestia sp. MABIK | reverse complement strand
ATTGCGAACCTAGGTTAAGTGAACTAGGTTAAACATTACTGTACACCTTAGAATAATGTGATGGTAGGATGCCTTAGAAGTCGCTGAACTTGTTCGGGCCCACAGGTAGCTATACTCTAGTTTGACCATTGTAACTAGCCTTAAGAATCATTCTACCTCTGTATCACCTGTGGTAAATAAATTGTTTAAATTGTTTAAATTGTTTCTCATTCTCTCATTATTCCTAAAACACCGTTCACACTTCAGTGAGGTAAATTGGAAATACGTTGATAGGTTGAAATCGTTTAAACGTAACAAATGCCGACCAAATTTTTTCATGTAGGTCACAAATGAACCTATTGTCGTTCCATGATCAAATACAATATTATACGACGAAGTCTTTATCAATGTAACAGTCATCATGGATGAACATATCTGAACATGTCAGTGCTTTGCTTCAGTCGCAACCTTATCAGAAGCTAAAATATGAAAACAATTCTGAGGAAATTAACCATATTTACTAAGATAGCGTTTCGGAGTCCCACTCCATCATTAGTTCAAAATACAAATCAAAATGACTGAAATAAAAGATCTAAGTATAATGAATTGTAGGTATTAAAATATATAATGAGAGGAAAGAGCAACGTATGTCAAAGAAGAAAAAAATCCCACAAAACATTGGTATAAAATTAAATTGGGCTGGTAATGAAAAGGTTTCTATCTATTTACTCTGCTAAGGGTACGAACTCTTTTATTGTTCAAATCAGGGTTTCGCTCGAAAATACGTAACGCTAAAATCCTGAGGTCAGACGGCGTCGAAGCCGGGTCTAAAATTTTGAAATCGGCAGGATATATAGGGACATTGCATTTTTCGGCATGATTTCGCACAGCATAATGAGATGGATGCGCTAGCTGATTTCTAGTACGGAAAATTCTATACTACGATGCTCTGCCACTCTGATATAGAAATTGCGTGACGTCATGCCGACGTTACGTTAGGAAACGAAAAAAACTCTACCACATTATCCCACTTAAGAGAAAATGTAGTTCACAGCCAGCATGAGAATTGTGCGTAACTCACAGCAGCGACGGTTCAATTTTTAAGGTCTTCATTCCAATACTATGGGGTAAGAATTGCTGGCAAATGATGTAACGGCTAAAGGATAAAAGGTATTATAATTCAAGCTACATGGTAAGTGGTGTAGTCGATTTTTCAACCAAGTTGAAAAAGTTGTTCAACATTTCAAGCAAGTTGATTCATGGCCAATTAGACATTTAGGCACTATCAGGATGATACATGACACATTCAACGTGAAACTTTCAGGATGATACATGACATATTCAACATGACACATTCAGCTAGGATGATACATGACATATTCATCATGACACATTCAGGATGATACATGACACATTCAACATGACACATTCAGGATGATACATGACATATTCAACATGACACATTCAGGATGATACATGACACATTCAACATGACACATTCAGGATGATACATGACATATTCAACATGACACATTCAGGATGATACATGACATATTCAACATGACACATTCAGGATGATACATGACATATTCAACATGACACATTCAGGATGATACATGACACATTCAACATGACACATTCAGGATGATACATGACATTCAACATGACACATTCAGAATGATACATGACAAATTCAACATGACACATTCAGGATGATACATGACATATTCAACATGACACATTCAGGATGATACATGACACATTCAACATGACACTTTCACGATGACACATTCAGGATGATACATGACACATTCAACATGACACATTCAGGATGATACATGACATATTCAACATGACACATTCAGGATGACACATGACATATTCAACATGACACATTCAGGATGATACATGACACATTCAACATGACACATTCAGGATGATACATGACATATTCAACATGACACATTCAAAATGCCAACAATTTATTTCAAGTTAGTTAGAATAATCAAAGCTTCACAATGACGCACGTAAGCAATGCCTCCTATATCTCCACGCGTGCTCCTGGGCGTGGCAATATAGCAATGACGTCACACTAGTGGTCCTGAGACGGCAGTAATTTTTAATAAAATTCAGCGCTGGAAATCAGTTTCTCTGTGTAATTTAAATGAGAACTTTTGCGATATTGTGTGGGAGTGATAAAAAATTACACATGGTGTGGGAGTATGCAATTGCCTAATGTATACCTGGGCACGGATATTTCTATTCATTTATTTATGATTGAATGAAGGAGTCGTAATAATGATGTGAAACGGTGCAGTTTAAAAAAATCAAAATCGTAGCAAAGACAATTTTCAAAATCATAATGTCCAGTTTAACGTTTTTCCGTTGTTTTTTGAGTTGTGCCAGACTTTCGTCAGCACTGACGATTTTTGACGATCTGTTGACATAGGGTAGCGCAAAAGGAACGCATGGATTTGGCGTGCGTAGAATCAGTGCTGGGAGTGGAATAACCAATTATAATAGCCAATTAAAAATGTTTTAATCATAACTGGTATAATTATATAGGAATTATAACTAGTATAAGTATCCTAGCATTAATTACAATTAGTATAATTATGTAAAGCCAATAATAATAGTTTGAAATCCTTGCATTCTTTTTGCCTTATCTTCCTGTATATTTCGTTTTTATGAAAGCGGAAATTGTACGAATTGGTTGTCTCACATGTAATTCATACGCATCAATGATAAAAAAAAGACTCCAATCCTGCCGATCCTGGAAGAAAATGTGCGAGTGCAATACTTCCGTGATTCAAATTACCCAGCGTATCTGCGCGGGCTAACGCCGGACCCTAATTAGCTCAACTTCACTACCATTTTCCTTCGTATCAAGAACAAGTTTGTTAAACGGAGTTCTTTACCCTCTCATATGACTGGAAAAGTCAAATTAGGTCACACAAGGCGTCACCATCGCAGTGGATCAAGTGTTCCAGCAGGGACAAGAAAGTTTCATTTCATATTTCCTCTTTCATATTTCATTTTCATATTTCATATTTCCTCTTTCATATTTCATTTGCATATTTCATATTTCCTCTTTCATATTTCATTTCCATATTTCATATTTCCTCTTTCATATTTCATATTTCCTCTTTCATATTTCATTTCCATATTTCACATTTCCTCTTTCATATTTCATATTTCCTCTTTCATATTTCATTTTCATATTTCATATTTCCTACCAGTTTTAAGAGCCTAATCGACCCCGTGTAAATGAAAATCAACGACTGACTTAATTTCGCCTTTTGATTTAACTAACACAAATGGTGCGAAATCTCCAAATGCTTATGTGACGTCACGATTTTTATGAGCATGCCAGGAGATGGAGGAGGCATTCGCGTTGGCCCGAACTAATTATTGGAATAATTAGGTCAGGAGATGTAGATGGCATTCGCGTTGGCCCGAACTAATTATTGGAATAATTAGGTCAGGAGATGTAGAAGGCATTCACGTTTGCCCGTACTAATTATTGGAATAATTAGGTCAGGAGATGTAGAAGGCATTCACGTTAGCCCGTACTAATTTTTGGAATAATTAGGTCAGGAGATGTAGAAGGCATTCGCGTTGGCCCGAACTAATTATTGGAATAATTAGGTCAGGAGATGTAGAAGGCATTCGCGTTTGCCCGTACTAATTTTTGGAATAATTAGGTCAGGAGATGTAGAAGGCATTCGCGTTGGCCCGAACTAATTATTGGAATAATTAGGTCAGGAGATGTAGATGGCATTCGCGTTTGCCCGTACTAATTTTTGGAATAATTAGGTCAGGAGATGTAGAAGGCATTCGCGTTGGCCCGTACTAATTATTGGAATAATTAGGTCAGGAGATGTAGAAGGCATTCACGTTAGCCCGTACTAATTATTACACCTGGGTAGAGTGAGGAATTTCGTGTTGACATGATCTCCCCATAGAAAACCCCTCAAATGAGCAGATATTTGATCAGATTTGAAGAAACTATTCAAGATTCCTCATGCATCCTAGCCTTAGACTGATCAAATGGCTAAAAAATATTCATGAACCCAAAACGTTGAAAACATTTTAATTTAATGCTGAGTTATCGCCATTTAACATCAGAATTCGAATTTTTTGGCCAACTGTGTATGGTTCAACACAATTTGTTCCTCAGTCGCTTGGTTGCTTGGTAACTTTTTACTGACCACAAAATGACCCACGACCAGGGATTGGGGGCTTCACTACCTTGAGGACCATTAACTCGGTCGCTACATTGAGGGATGGAGTGCAAATCGAACAGATTTTATTGCATCCTTGGTGGCATGATCTCCGTCCTGGCGACTCTCCCCTCGCGCCATCAGAGGGACGCAATGTGAGGGATGCAATGTGAGGGAAGCGATCTGAGGGTAATTCTGCAATCTGTTCCAGGCCCTCGGCGAGACAATTGCAAGCTGGTAATCTGCGCTGTGGCCCTTGACAGCCTGCACCGTCCGTACACCGTCCGTACACCATGTGTGCACCGTCCGTACACCGTGTGTGCACCGTCCGTACACCGTGTGTGCACCGTCCGTACACCGTGTGTGCACCGTCCGTACACCGTGTGTGCACCGTCCGTACACCGTGTCTGCACCGTTCGTACACCGTGTCTGCACCGTCCGTACACCGTGTCTACACCGTCCGTACACCGTGTGAGCCCCCCTCCTGCACTGCCCTTGCACCGCCCTTGCACCGCCCCTGCACCGCCCCTGCACCGCCCTTGCATCGTCCGTACACCATATGTGCACCGTCCGTACACCGTGTCTACACCGTTCTTTTGCACAGTTCCCTGCACCGTGTGATATGGTTCTAGCGTCTAATTAGGGATATTTCTGCGCTATGGAATACTTTGAGGGTTACGACATGCCTACGTATTCACTTCGAATCTCGAATAAGAACTCTGCGTCGATCGTACTTGAAGATTTAATTCGTCACTAGTTATCTACATACGATGTCAACTATGATCACTCTACGAATAATCGGGAAGCCTTCCCTCAGGATGAAATTTCTCCAGATAACACCATCGTCATGAAAGAGTTTCATCGATGCCTCCCTCCGGAGAAGCTCTGAGTTTCCAACAATCGCCACTCAAGACATCTTCAAGTCTATTATTCTTCTATTTATAAGGCTATTAATTGACACGTTGGGAAGAGTTCATTAAAGGAATTCATTTATAGGTTATCGATTAAATTAGGCATATTTCCCCGTAAGTTAGGATGAATTTCATATTTCTATAACATCGTTCAAACGAGAACGTCCAGCCTTAAGCGGTTGCCCCGAAACGGCCGGGCGGAAGTAAGGGTAGGGAACCTAGGCAGATGTCTATGACACTTCAGAAAAGCGAGAATTGAGTCGTTTATCTCCTGCAGCCACGCCCATTTGGGACATTGCTGATGTTGAAATCATAATGAAATCAGCACAAAATTTCCGACTGCAAGCCTCACACGTACTCGTGGAAAATATCATTGTCATTTAATACTCTAATGCCAATACGCAGCGACTCCAACATGGCGGCGCGATGGCACTCACCTCCTTCAAAGCTGTGTTACTCTGGCTCATCAGTTCAATCGAGAGCGTCTAATTACCTTTCTCCCAGGTCGTAGAATTATTTAATTTACGCTAGTAGCGTTTTGTATCAAATGTCATGCATGTTAGGTTAACTCTTCGCTAGTTCTGGACGTAGTGTGTCAAATTAGATCTTTGCTAGTACCTAACAAATGTCAGGTATGTAAGATTAACTCTTCGATAGTATCGCTTGTTATCCGTCAAATATGTCATGTGCGTTAGGTTAATTCTTTACTAGTAAATAATGACCTTCGTCAAGCGTATTGATTCCTGTGTTTAGAAAAGATAAGAGATTGTTACGAATAGAGCTCAGATGACGTTTCAACATGAATAACAACCGTTCAATGCAATCTCTCACGAGAGTGGTGACAGCCTATCAATTATCACGATAATTATTCACGATTAATGTGATGAGGATATTGAAAATTCTCATCCGACCTTGCAAATAAAATGAAAGATAGTGGCAAGAAAAACATTATGACATCGAAAATCAGAATGTGGAGTGCATGAAGTATGCCTACATCGGCAGGACTTTTGGGACCTCCATAACAGTTCCCCTGCACCGTTCCCCTGCACCGTACGTACGCCGTGTCTTCACCGTCCGTACCCCGTGTGTGCACTAATGAATGCAAAGCCTGACAGTGCACACAAAATCGGAGGGTCAATGGTAATAATGGAAATGTATCGGGGAGTGGGGAGAGGGAGTGTGTCGGGGTGTGGGGAGAGGGAGTGTGTCGGGGTGTGGGGAGAGGGAGTGTGTCGGGGTGTCGAGAGAGGGAGTGTCGGGGTGTGGGGAGAGGGAGTGTGTCGGGGTGTGGGGAGAGGGAGTGTGTCGGGGTGTGGGGAGAGGGAGAGTGTCGGGGTGTGGGAGAGGGAGTGTGTCGGGGTGTGGGAGAGGGAGTGTCGACCGGAATTGATGACCGAATAATATAAGGGACATAATATAATGTCCTCCCCTGAGCCGCATTGCGAAATTACTTCTTTTGGTAATCTTTCTGCGAAGGATGGATTACGAAGACCAGAACTCTGATATTAAATGGAAATAGGAATTTTTAGATGAA
Source organism: Platorchestia sp. MABIK (assembly GCA_014220935.1). Classification (NCBI taxonomy): domain Eukaryota; kingdom Metazoa; phylum Arthropoda; class Malacostraca; order Amphipoda; family Talitridae; genus Platorchestia; species Platorchestia sp. MABIK. Next base: position 14,207 of record JACJUY010012969.1, on the reverse strand, counting down.
TTTCTGTAATTTTCTCTGGTATTATATTATATAAGAGTTTGCCAGTGACCCTGCTTCGGTTGTAAAAACGTTGGAACTTGTTAAATTAATTGCTCTTGTTTATAGCTATCCTGTATTTACCTATATATCTACATTTACTTAGGTGGAACATAAAAATGCTTCCGTTGACTTTTCAGGGAATTTTTATAACGTTTTTATTGTCATGGAATGAACTGACCCTCGTGAAAAGCAACATCGGAACCAATTTTTAGGCGAGAAAATCAGTTTTGAAAAACGAGCGGACCAGACTTGTCACACGTGTTGTCGATAATAATTATTCGTGATCTATATCATAATAAACAATTACAAAAATATTTTCAACAATTTTAATGAGCTGCTCAGCACCAGGAGGAACTAGAGCTAGGCAAACGAAGTATAACTGTAGCGTGTAATTATAGAGCATACTTATGACACTCTGATGACATTGGTGAGTGGTGGAATATTTCCTATTAAAACTTAATAACAAAAGAAGGGAGATTGTGTTTTATTATATTATATGAAACCGGAGGTTGGGCTTTGTTACATTATTATGTAGTGCACACGGCCCGACAAAAATGTCGGGATGCGATATTTTCTACAATAAATCCACGAGATGTGGATTTTACTAATTATTGTACATCTCGTATATTGTACTAATTATACAACAAACACATCCATCCCAACAGTACCCGCCATTAAAATATTCTCGTACTTGTGCACTGGTGAAACTCGTATCACAGATACGGTCATTGAGCGTCACCGTGAGCGTCCTGACCAACCAATTTATTGTGTTCAGAGAGATTCCCGCTGTAATAATGTAGGAGAAATAATACACAAAAAAATTAGTAAATTTAACTATTTCTTATATAAGGGAGCACCCGCGTTTTATTATATAGTGTTGATAAAAACGGAGGCTGTGTTAGTTTAATCTTGCAATGAAATTGATAATACACACAAGTCCTGGCATGAAAATCCTAAAGTTATGTTCTAATTTTTTTTAGTTATTGCGCAGAATTAGTGTTAACGAACTCCAATATTAATCAACGAGTGAGCAAATTTACGTGTTCTACAGAGACGTAACTGATTAAATGATCATTCATTTATGTATACAAAAGGTATTTCTTTCTTTCTTTTCCATCAGGACGTGCTGCAAATATCAGAGCGAAAAAAATTGATCAAGATCAAAACTGCTTAATTTTCAAGTGTGAAGTTGAATTTCGCCACACAACTCTCAAGGTACTGGCACCTACAGTACTTAATATTACTGGCACCTACTGTAATTAATATTACTGGCACCTACAGTAATTAATATGACTGGCACTTACAGTACTTAATATTACTGGCACCTACAGTACTTAATATTACTGGCACCTACTGTAATTAATATTACTGGCACCTACAGTAATTCATATTACTGGCACTTACAGTAATTAATATTACTGGCACCTACTGTACTTAATATTACTGGCACCTACTGTAATTAATATTACTGGCACTTACAGTAATTAATATTACTGGCACCTCCTGTACTTAATATTACTGGCACCTACTGTAATTAATATCACTGGCACTTACAGTAATTAATATTACTGGAACATACAGTACTTAATATTACTGGCACCTACATTACTTAATATTACTGGCACCAACAGTACTTAATATTACTGGCACCAACAGTAATTAATATTACTGGCACCTACAGTACTTAATATTACTGGCACCAACAGTACTTAATATTACTGGCACCAACAGTAATTAATATTACTGGCACCAACAGTAATTAATATTACTGGCACCAACAGTAATTAATATTACTGGCACCTACAGTAATGAATATCACTGGCACCAACAGTAATTAATATTACTGGCACCAACAGTAATTAATATTACTGGCACCTACAGTACTTAATATTACTGGCACTTACAGTACTTAATATTACTGGCACCTACTGTAATTAATATTACTGGCACTTCCAGTAATTAATATTACTGGCACCTACAGTACTTAATATTACTGGCACCTACAGTACTTAATATTACTGGCACCAACAGTACTTAATATTACTGGCACCAACAGTAATTAATATTACTGGCACCAACAGTAATTAATATTACTGGCACCAACAGTAATTAATATTACTGGCACCTACAGTAATTAATATCACTGGCACCAACAGTAATTAATATTACTGGCACCAACAGTAATTAATATTACTGGCACCTACAGTAATTAATACTACTGGCACCTACAGTACTTAATATTACTGGCACCTACAGTACTTAATTGCACTGGCACCTACAGTACTTAATTTCACTGACACCTACAGTACTTAATTTCACTGGCACCTACAGTACTTAATTTTACTGGCACCTACAGTATTTAATTTTACTGGCACCTACAGTACTTAATTTCACCGGCACCTACAGTACTTAATTTTACTGGCACATACAGTAGTTAATTTCACTGGCACCTACAGTACTTAATTTTACTGGCACCTACAGTACCTAATTTTACTGGCACCTACATTGTCTAATTTAACTGGCATCTGCAGAACCTAATGATATTGTAATTATAAATAATAGTAGTACTTAATTTCGTAGTTAAAAACAACAGAAAAACTCTATTCCGTGATATTAATCAACAGCTATACTACATTTGGCAATTTGAAACAGTGGTAATACTCAGTTTTATAAATAGAAATAATAACCAAAATTGACACCATAATTAAAACAATAGCAATGATAAATACCGTAACAGGAAACAATAACCACAATCACTACCGTGATTAGAAGAACAGCAGAAATCAACACCGTAATTAAAATAATAACAATTATCAATACCGCAATTGTAAACAATAGCTGCAATCAATATCGTAATGATAGACAATAACAGCAATCAATACCTTGATTAGAAGAATAACAATAATCAATACCGGCATAGAAAAAATAGTAACAACAAATACCGTACTTAAAAGAACAGTTATAATCGACACCGTAATTGAAAACACAAGCAGTGATGCATACTGTAATTGTAAACAGGAGCAATCATCAAGATCATAATTGTAAACAACAGCAACAATCAATACTATAATAAGAAGAACAGCAATAACCAATACCATAATTGGAACAAAACAATAGCAATAACCAATACCATAATTGGAACAAAACAATAGCAATAACCAATACCGTAATTTGAAGAACAGCAATAACCAATACCATAATTGGAACAAAACAATAACAAACCAATACTGCAATTTGAACAAGAGCAATAACCAATACCATAATAATTGGAACAAAACAATAACCACAATCAATACTGTAATTAGAAGAAGAGCAATAATCTATACCGAAATTGAAAGAAAACAATAGCAATAACCAATACCGTAATTAGAAGAACAGCAATAACCAATACCACAATTGGAACAAAATAATAACAAACCAATACTGCAATTAGAAGAAGAGCAATAATCAATACCGTAATTGGCTGCGAGATCATTTTTGCAGCAGTGATCGAGTGGATCATCCCCAGCTGGGGGCCCACCACCACCTCACCCCCGTCGCAGGGCTGGGAATGCGGCAATTAGTGCGTGATATTGCCTCGCAATCTCGGGGGCGTCGTGCGGAGCTGCGCTGGTAGCCTGGGGCGCCTTGTGTCTTGAGCTCACCCACATTCAGGACTTGAGTTTACCCACATTCAGGACTTGAGTTTACACACATTCAGGACTTGAGTTTACACACATTCAGGACTTGAGCTTACCCACATTCAGGCTTCCCTCAACTCCGATTTGCGCACACGAAGTGTTGTGTTCTGTCTCTGTGATGTAGCAAGCGTGTAGTACGTTTGTGTGATGTATTGCATATATCATATTACATGTATTTCTATATATAAATTAAAAAGGGAGAATAAAGTGGAAGGGAAATACCATTTACAGCATAAATAGTATACAAATATATAGGTATAGCATATGTGATATTTATGTCATTTCCTGTGCACTGCCTTGTTTCTAATTCATTCCGTACACGTACACTAAAATATTGTACTTGCTGCTCTGTTATGAGTGAGCTGTGGCTGAGTATTTCTGCTCGCTCCTCTAAGAGAGTTTACTTTTCTTTGTTTATATCTCACTAGTGGAAGCGGCTAGTGCTTGTTATGTACAGAGTGACAAGAAATCACTCATGCAAAGTTTACCACATCGTTATACGAACGTATGATACGGTAGATAGATAATTTTCATTTTCTGAAGGATCTTCGGCATATTTTGTGCCTGTCCATGTTTTTCTGTGTGATGTTGATTAATTATTTTGTTTCTGCAACACCCAAAACCAGGTGCAATTTTGGAGCTGTTTCGTCTAAGAGAGCGCTATTGGGAAATTATTCGTTTGCTTGGTGTTCTCCAAATGACTCAGTGCAGTGATATAAGGAGCTTTTCTACGCTGGTGATGGTCTTGGACGATCAATAAAGTGCACCGCCATCGCGTCCAAAAACAGCAAGCTGATCAGAAAAGAGAGTTGACTTGTAATTCTAGGTTGTTCACAATCGATCGTGAGACCAAATTCAATTACATATCTCTTCGCCTTTATCTAAACAGCGAGTTGACTGCAATTCTAGAGCCTCCACGAGCACAATGGCTGGTGAAACAGAAATCAATCATGTGTGTGTTCAACTAATAGTCCAAAAGGATCTCAAACTCAAACCCTATTCATGCAGTAAAAAGTTCAGATCTTACATAGCGGATGACAAAATGCGTGAGCTACTCCAATGATTCCGTCAACTCTAGCCTCAGTCCGCAAGTCTGCACAGAGAGTGCATCTCCACAGACGAGATGCTGTTTTGACATGCGCACAACTGTCAAAACGGCAGCAGTTGGTCTGTTGAGTTTTTTTGTTATTTTGGAACCGTTGAACACACGGTACCAAAATCCGGAATCTGTCATGGTCTGGGAAAGACTTTGTGCCTGTGGCAAAACATTTCTAGTCTTCATCGATTAAGGAGTCAAAATCCACAAAGAAGTGCACCTTTCCGACGTTGTCGAGACCGTAGTACTTCTGTAGATTCAGTAGCATTTCGACACTGCATAATGCAGCAGGACTCAGCGCCGGCCCACAAGGTGAAAATATCTGACGACTGGGACAGCCTTGGATTTCATCCCGTCTGCTGGGTGGCCGCTCCCCTCGCCGGATCTCAAACCAATGAAATACAGCGTGTGATCAATTTAGGAAGCGACTGGGCTAAGCCCCTCGAAAGTTTAAGGTCATTGAAGCAATCCCTGCGCCGAGAGACATGTAGTCTATAGCCCGAAGGCTTGCGGTGCATCGCAGAGAATTTCATAGCAAATTTGAAGCTTTAAATCGTCGCAAAGGGAGTACATCGGCTGAATGGATTATTATCTAATGGATATTTTATTGCTTTCCTTTTGTATTTTTGTTAAATTTGAATTGCTTGATGGGTGTTCGAAAAAATTCTTTATACGTGAATTGACTGTTTCTCGTCGCCCTGCATGATTTAAGCATCGCCTCCCTGAGTGGTGTTAACTGGCCCCGTGGAAACAGCTCTTCGTCCTCTGTGTGCATTAAATGAGCATTAAAGTTGTATATAAATATCAATCAAAATTGCACACTGTTGATGATGACCTTCACATCTTCGTCCAATTTAAATCGAGAATTTTAAATTTAGAAAATAACCTTTTATCCTTAAAATTTTAACGATACAAACTTAGGCTCCGTTGTGGAGTTGTACAGTGATGTCTTTATGCCACTTAAAGGCCTCAATAACGACATATAATTAAAAATATATAATGTTCATGTATAAACTTCATTTAATAAAACGCAGTTTTTTCCGTTCTTTGAACACTATAGTATAAACTCCAGCGAAATTCGAGTTTTTGTTTCTTAAGAATTTTTATTTCATATTGCAAATTCTTCAATGCTTGCAAAACTTCATATCGGATGCCAAATTTTCATTTTACACCAAACAGAAAAGTTCAGGCACCGATTTTTGAGTTCACACTGAGCAGAGAAAGTCAAGTTTCAAATTTTCAGTTCACACTGAGCAGATAAAGTTCAGATACCGATTTTTGAGTTCACACTAAGCAGAGAAAGTCAAGTTGCAATTTTTCACTTCACACTGAGCAGAAAAAGTTCAGGCGCCGAATTTCCAATTCCCACTGAGCAAAAAAAGTTCAGGTGCCGAATTTTCAGTTGACACAACGCAGAGAAAGACCAGTCGCAAATTTTCAGTTGCCACTGCGCAGAAAAACTGAAGGTGCCGAATTTTGCACTCGACCCTCCGTCGGGCAACAGCGCACGTTCTGGTGCCGAGGACCTCCTCGAAGATTCCTATTACTCAATCATGTCTCACACGAACACGACGACTCAAGTAACAGAGTCCGATATGCAAATGCCGCGACTTGGAGAAGTTTGGAGGCGGCAGTCGAGGAGGTGTTTGCTATATCACGCTTATTGGAATTGCAGATGGTGCTCCCTATTGACAAGGGGCAGGACGAGTGTATTAGGTGGGACTTGCCTGGCAGGGGCTCATATTTTATTGTCCTCGTGTGGGTCACGTCATGTTCTGCACGTGTCGTGGGTGTGCTGTGGGCGTGAACGGATGCATTGTATACGCGTAGTAGACGTGCTGTGTACGTGCTGTGGACGCGTTGTGGACGTGTTGAAGACGTGTTATGGACGTGTTCAAGTCGTGTTGTAGTGTAGCACCTATGTTGCCGACGTGTTTATGTCAAACTATAATATCTAGTCGTATACATGCTGTATGTAGACGATCTGTAGCCGTTTCGTTTTCGTATTTTTACGTTGTAGTCGTGTTTCCAACGTGGCGCGAGCGTTCTGGTGACTTTCGTTGCAAATCAAGAGAGCATTTTGTTTTGTTTCGGATTTTTTTCTTTTTTATGCAAGTATTGGTCATAGCTCAGCACCACGCCGTGCTCGCGACGACTGACGTAGAATTAGACTCCCCATTGACATGCTGGTTACCCTAAGACTAAATTTCATCGTTTTGAGCTGTAATTTTAAATTCACCGGGGGCAGTGCTCAGTTGTAATGGACGATAATAGAACCAAATAGAGTTGTGGAGAGGTGGTCGCGTTGTAGTGGTACGCAAGTAGACTGAAGAATGTTCCCAAGTCGAATTTTTGTCAACAGAGTATCAATTTTTTAAAACGCCCAATGCACAGGCCAAACTTGGGCGGCGAAAATCATAGATAATTCGTCGGAAAAATTAGACTGGGCTTCGAGTCGTCCGAACACAAGAGGCAGAATGTCATTATACGTTCGTAGCGATTCCTTGAATTCTAACACTGAATAGTAGAGTCGTTTGAGCAGGAGTCACTGATATTCTTTAGTGTTTCACCACTCTGATCACTCATTTGAGCAGAAGTCACTGATATTCTTTAGTGTTTCACAACTCTGATCACTCCTTTGAGCAGAAGTCACTGATATTCTTCAATATTTCACAACTCTGAACACAAATAGTTACGATCAGATGAAGTCGTTTAGGAAAACCCGTAAGCATTACCAATAGGTGAGAAAAATACAACCTGCAAGTCATGTTCTTAGCATTCACGCTCGGTACCGGCTCACAAATTCATTTCACTAACTTGAAGTTCACATTTCTCCTATCCACCCTGCCAATTCCCGCAATCCACACATCCAGCCAATGGATGTCTTTCCAACAGCATTAGTGAGAGCGCGTCACCGGTGCATCGGTCGCAGCTCAGCTCAGTTAGCCGGTATTGTTGGAGGTGCTTTTATCTGCCGGCCAATATTGAAGCGACACTTAATTAAGGGCTACTTTTTGCAGTCTTTGCTGTATTTTAATTGCCTCCCTTCTGCGTGCGCGGGACGAGAGGAGGGACGACGGGAGAGCGGGTGTTGCATTCCTCCTCCACGCAGTCCATATGCTGCGTCGCTGGTGGAAATCGATGTTCCAATCGGGTTACGTATCCCGTTGTTGCTGGAAATCGATGTTCCAATCGGGTTACGTATCCCGTTGCTGCTGGAAATCGATGTTCCAATCGGGTTATGTATCCCGTATACGTCGTTGGTGCCTGAAATCGATGTTCCAATCGGGTTACGTATCCTGTTGCGGCTGGAAATCACTGTTCCAATCGAGCTTCGTCTCCCGTTGCTACAGGAATTCGATGTTCCAATCGGGTTACGTATCCCGTCGCTACTGGAAATGGATGTTCTAATCAGGTTACGTATCTCGTTACTGCTGGAAATCGATGTTGGAATCGGGTTTCGTATCCCGTATACGGCCGTCGGTGCTGGAAATCGATGTTCCGCATTACATTTTACCTCGAGCGCGTGAAACAAAACTTCGACAGAAACAAAAAACGAGCAAATTCGCGTTTAAAGCAGAAAGAAACTAATACAATGAAGCCAATGTAAATAATGTTTGGACCTGAAAAATGATAAATGCAAAGGATGAAAATAAATGGAAATCCATAAAATCCTAGGATGACCAAGAACGAAGAATGAGAGGATGCATAAATGCGACAGGAGATGCAATAAAAATAAATTGAAAATAACCCATGAAGTCCTGCGAAGAGAACAAGAAGGGATTGAAACAGCTCTCTCCCTCTCTCTCTCTCTCCCTCTCTCTATGTATGTTTATAGATAGTTCAGTTTTGGCTTGTTGCAAAGGGGAGGCAAAATAAAAGGACGTGAAATAACAACGGTATTGATTTGCACGAGAAAAATGCGTAAGCTTAAATGGTGGAGACTGCTAAACGAAATTATAACGAAGTGAAAGAAAATATGTACGTAGCTGCAGAATAAAAAGAAAATAGAAAAACTACAATAGGAGGATTGAAATAAAGAGGGAGCGAATAAAGGCTGAAGCCCTCACATTAAATTTTCTTGACAAATATGCAAGGCGATGCG
>JACJUY010012968.1:0-15114 GCA_014220935.1 Platorchestia sp. MABIK | reverse complement strand
TACCTCGTGCCTGTCTTGTTTGCGCTTAGAGAAATCCCATGCGATCGGTCAGGTTTTTCAGCCTTTGAGCTCCTCTTCGGGCGCCCGGTTAGAGGTCCGCTTTCTGTCCTTCGTGATTTATGGGAGAACAACTTCCTAAAATCTGAAGAACGCTCTCTTTTCCAATATGTAATAGAGTTACAGTCTAAATTAGAAGAATCTGCCAAAATTGCTGCAGAGAATTCAATGGTTAGCGCTGCAAAGTACAAAGTTTATTTCGATGTAAAGTCTCAAGCTCGTGCATTTGTAGAGGGAGACGAGGTACTTTTGTTGCTTCCTGACTCCAAGAAAAAATTGTTGTTGTCGTGGAGTGGCCCCTGGAAAATTGTAGCCAAGCGAAACCAGGTGAACTTTGTTATTGACGTCAACGGTCAGCATAAACTCTTTCACATCAATCTTCTTAAAAAATACTACAGAAGAGAACCTGTTAACTGTGCTGCCGCCTACGCTGGTTCATCAGTTTTCGGTGTTGCAGTTTCTAACTGTGTCATTGAAGAGTCAGAGCCCTGTGAAGCTAACTTACCTATAGAGTTTCCAGAAAGTCGTCCGGCCTCGACAGTCTCGATTAATCCTAATCTAGACGAAGAAAAGATCTCCGAAGTCGAAAGCTTGTGTAGTAACTACGCTGATGTCATGTCAGATTTACCAGGTTGCACTCGGACTGTAGTTCATGACATAGAGCTTACGGTTGCTCATCCGTCTAGGCCAAAATTATACCCAGTTCCAGTTCACTTGCGACCCCACTTTGATAAAGACGTCGATGAGCTCCTTCAGCTTGGGATCATTCAACCGTCAAAGTCGTCATTTTCTTCACCTGTGGTAATGGTACGCAAGCCTGATAATTCATACCGGCTGACTGTGGATTTTTGCCAGCTTAACGCAGTTACCGTTTTCAACGCAGAGCCTACAGGGACAATGGAAGAAGATTTCCACAAGTTTTCGAATTGTCGCTACTTTTCGGAAATTGACATCACTAAAGCGTATTATCAAATAGAGCTCTCAGAGAGAGCCAAAAAACTAACTGCATTTCAGACTAACAGAGGACTGATGGAATTCACAAGAATGCCATTTGGAGCAGTGTGCGCGTGTGCTACGTATGTATCGCTGATGAGAATTGTCCTCGCTGGCTTGCCAAACGTGTCATTCTACTTTGACAACATCTACATTCACACGGCAGAATGGCCACAACACCTATCAACTCTGGAGTCTGTAATGAAACGTTTGAGACAGCATGGTCTCACCGCAAAACCGGGAAAATGTCGTTTCGGCTTTGGCGAAGTTACTTACCTTGGTTTCAAAATCAAAGAAAATTCTATAAAGCCGAAGGCAGACAAAATGGAAAAAGTCCTCGGTATGGCTGCGCCAACGACAAAGAAGACTTTAAGATCGCTGCTCGGTCTGATTTCTTTCTATCGAAAATTCATCCCGAACGCAGCCACCTTGATCGCGCCAATGACGGATATGCTTAAAAAAAATTCTAAGGAACCCTTAGTGTGGAGTGAAGTGGCGCTCCTAAACTTCAAGATAATAAAGAATCTTCTGTCAAGCGACCCAATTCTTGCTCTGCCCGACGTGTCGAAACCTTTCGTCCTCCGCACCGACGCGTCGCAATGGGCGTCGGGTCCGTGCTGCTCCAGTACAGCGCTGGCGTTCCTCATCCCGTTGCGTACGCTAGTCGCAAGTTGCTGCCAAGGGAACAACGCTACTCAACAATCGAGCGTGAATGTCTAGTTATCTTCGGTGTAGATAGATTTAAATTCTACCTCCTGGGAAAAGAATTTATTTTGGAGGTTGATCATCGTCCTCTAGTGTACCTGAACAAATTTAAAGGTAACAATGATCGCCTTATGCGCTGGGCACTCGGCTTGCAGCCGTATCGTTTCCGAATTGTGTACATAGCTGGTAGAGATAACGTTGGAGCTGACCTTCTTAGTAGGTCCTGAGTTCGTAACTATCTTCGCCTGTACCTTAATGTTAGAGTAGTTTGACTTTGTTTGAATCTATGTTTGTGTTTAAGTAGTAGTAGTAGTAGTAGTATTCGCGTTAATGAATTGAATGTTAATGATTTTTGATTGTTCGACATGGGTTCGGTATGATAAAATAAGTATTCGTACTTAATAAAATTATGCCCTTTTGAATAAGTAGAATTTTCTTGAGTGGGGGAGTTGTGTAAGGACATCGGTCCGATTTTCTTCTAATAAAAATTCTACTTTTCCATCTCTACCTCGAAGCGCGTAGCGTTGTGCTGCATACGCTTGCCGCCCCGCGCTCCAGGTGAATACCAAATGAAATTACAGTGTCTAGTGCACCATTGTTGTCTATCTGGGCTTAAAACACTCCGTGAAATTGTGTTATGTCTAGTTTGTACATTGGTTGCGTTATTTCACACTTTCGCTAGCCGTATTTGATGTCGTTTAAGAATGGTTCCTGTTTATCTGTCCGACAGGCCAGATCGTAGCGACTGCGCCTTTACCCATATCGCAAATTCAGAACTGCTAAAGTCTTACTGCTCTAGTGTAATTTGGGTACTGGTCCTGCTCTCCGTGTTCAGCTGTTAATAACTATGATCCTAAAGCCTCACTAATTGATATACTGTTAAATTGGTTCTCTCTCGTCTTCATTCACCGATAATCTCCTTCATCGTAAGAATTAATTGTCCAATAAATGGTTTTCATGCTGTTAAATTAAACAGTGAGATCTCGATTTTCTTTGACCTGCCACCTAACCAATGCCGATCCTGCATGCCCTGACATCCAGCATGAGGCTGCTGAACCAGGAAGCCGTGCGGTACCACTGGTTTTTATTCTTCGCATCGATCAACGATGAGGCCGTCACTTCAGTACTGTGCTGTCTACTCGTACCTAATAATCTGCCCACGAAGCTACATCGTTATTGAGGATTCTCAAGACTGTGCGGCAGACTGTGTTTACTTTTGCCTGCTGGACGCAAGGACCAGTGTCAGCCCGAGGGCTCCGACGCAATCCGTCGAGGATCGCAGCAAGGAGCTGTATAATAATATTGCGCCCTCGTTGCTGAAGCGGAGCTGCATCTCTAACGTATACCGAGCGAGGGGTTGCAATTTTTTAATTTGTTAGCGTCTAAAAGGATCACTTTACTTTAATTTAAAAGGTTTAACCCTCAATTCCGTCGTTCCTGAACCTTGTTGTTATTTAAATTGTTCCTGAACCTTGTTGTTGAATTGTGAGCAGGCATCCTAAGGGTGCCTGCTCACCAAAAGATTTGAAGCGAGAAAGCAAGCGAGCTTGAATTGATTAAGGGTGCCTGCTCACCAAAAGATTTGAAGCGAGAAAGCAAGCGAGCTTGAATTGATTAACATGGATTCCTATGGGAGTGCACACACTGCAAGCAAGCAAGCGAGCAAGCGAGCAAGCGAGAAAGACTGAAGATTTGTTGAAGCGAGAAAGCGACTCGAAGATGGTTTCACGCTTGAGCGATGCAGCGAGAATCCTCTGGCAGTACGCGGCGAGATGTCGACGAGGTTGGTGTGTTGCTCAATTTCTCCAGCATAGACTGAACTCCTAATATCCGAAGTTAATGCTGTACTGTGCCTATGGAACTCAAAATATCTAAAGCACAGTGACAGATTACATGCTTCAAAGCAAAGGGATGAATTAGGAATGAAACTCAACGTTACAAACACATGCTTGTACCGCTTGTGTCTGTTATAGACCTCTCTCCATGACATTCAGGAGAAAAACTGGCTGTCTTTTGGTGTGTGATAGATCTCGCCTGACATCTTTCTCTCTCGCTTGCTTTCTCGCTTCCAGTCTTTTGGTGTGTGAGCACCCTAAGTCTATCATTGATTGAGTCCGAACTTGTGACCAGAACCTAAGTGACTTTTCCGCCCTCTCGCTCCTGACCGCTTCCTATCGCCTCTCCGTCCTAAGTGAGTCCTTAATGTTCTCCTCGTGAGAGACTCAGAGCCTGAACAGCGCCACGACCACGAAGGAGGGGAATGGGATATCTTTCGCCGTCGCTCGGGCCTTCCCGAACCATAGTAAATCCCAAAAGGCAAACAGGTCGAAAAAGGACGCGGGGTGGTTTCCTCTCCATAACTCTAAGATCGACGCCAAATTCGTCATAGTTTCGAACGGCCTGTCCGAAGCGGATAAGGCCAGCGGTTTCTGCTTTTATGGCATCGTCATAAAATTTGATCTATCTTCTGGCTCTTGCTCATAAACGCGCATCCAGCCCAGATCTAATTGTTTCCACGGCCATTAGACACACGTAATTGGTATTAGATACACCCAAGTTAAACCTCCTGCTGGCGTGAAACAGACACAGAATAAATACATTTTATTCAACTGTTATTCAAGTTGAATGGTAACCCCTCTGTAATTCTTGTTGAATAGTAACCCCTCTGTAATTCTTGTTGAATGGTGTTAAGCCATCGCCAAGATAGGTTGACTGGTGCGTCTGTACTACGGAGGGAAAATAATGCTTCCCCAGGATTGTGGAAAATAAAAAACCAGGGAAGTTTTGCCAGCATCACCACTAGCTAATTCCTACTTTCCGGTAACAACTTTGAATACAACATACTCGTACTGAATGCAACCTGCACGCAGTACTTATACGCCAACTGCTAGCAGAGCAGGCAGAACACTTTGAACCCTCAAACCGTTGACATCCAATAATCATCTCTCGACCGTTCTAGAGACGCGAAGGTTGTAATTCTCTCTTCATAGAGAAGATTTCCGTCGACATGGCGAGCTAAACCGCCAAGTGCCAGAGACGTCGTCCCGTCCACGTCCTGTCGTCCGTCCCGCATTCCGTCACCCCTACGAGGGATAACTTCTGGGGAGCCTGCTGGACGCTTTTCGAGACCTTCCCACACTGCGTCAGTCTTCGTCCGCTCCTTCGCCTCATGGCCAACGTTCTAGAGGTTAGTTACCGGTTAGCTTGGCGTTAGCTAGCTGGTGATGCTAGAGTTGGCTATATTAAAACCTACAACGTAACCCACGCTTGGCTGGGCCAAAACCTATAAATCTAGCTATATAGCTATAGCCTATAACTAAGTGCTATTAGTGCGCCCAATAACTAAGTGTTATTAATACACCCTATAACTAAGTGCTATTAGTACGCCCTATAACTGTTACTGATATCTATAACCTTTATCTCACCAGGCAACGGGCGATGGAGATCGGAGTTGAGGACCTGCACCCTTGTGGCCCTCTACTGAAGCGATACCTACTTCATCGCAGCGTCTGGGAACTTCTCTATTACCAACTCGATACGCACTTGCCGTTTGTATTTGATGTCAGTAAATTACTCCCGGCTGCAAATCTTCTATTAATTGAACTCCTTTCTTCAAAATCTTTCGTAAGGATAAACTGAGCTCGCGTATCATAGAGACTTGCGAATTAGACTTCTGTCACGATCTTCAAATTTTCGTTAGCTTGTTAGCTCATAGCTGGTTAGCTCAATCGCTTTTTCGCTGGACCTGTTTTACAGAAGTTTCGCTACTTAGTTAAAGCATTAGTTTCTTCAAGCAGCAATCTGGAATTTCGAAAAATACTGGACGCTATTCGCAGCAACGAAAAGAAAACTGTCGACGAATATTAACTTAAGAAATCAAGGTCAGCAAACCTGACTTTCTCTCCATTCCCTGAACATCATCAAGATTCCAACGGAAAAATCAGCCTCATAAGTTACGGCTCTATCAGTCAGTAAATCTGACTTTCTCTCCTATCCCTGAACATCAGGAAGAGTCCAACGGAATAATCAGCCTCATAAGTTACGGCTCTATCAGTCAGTAAATCTGACTTTCTCTCCTATCCCTGAACGTCTGGAAGATTCCAACGGAATAACCAGCCTCAAAAAATTCGGCTTTTTATGCATCAACTAACTAACCTCAGGTATCGCTAAAACAGGGACATTATCAAAAGGGTGACGCCCGAACAAGGACAATCCACGTTATACATCAAATGGCAACACCTCTGTAATTCATGTTGAATGGCAACACCTCTGTAATTCATGTTGAATGGCAACACCTCTGTAATTCATGTTGAATGGCAACACCTCTGTAATTCATGTTGAATGGCAACACCTCTGTAATTCATGTTGAATGGCAACACCTGTGTCATGAATTGCGTCATTTTTGTGCTGTATCACTGATACCCTCCTGTACTCAATATACCGAGGAAAATAACACACTTATATTGAGTTATTTTTATTTGATTTTAAAGTTCGGGTTTGCTGTTCCTCACCGCGTTGTATTTATCAGTACAAGCCCTACACCTTCATGCGCACCCCTTTTTGCTCGCTTCTTCGTTTGCTTGCTTGCTCCCTAGTTTATTTTATACACATATACAAATGTACAGGTTTTTTTTCGAATACGGCACCCAAAAAAGTCTTTAACAACTTTTGAAACAATAGAACTGAAAAAGCGATTTTTGGGAAATCGTCTGCGTGAAATAAAAAGGAGAACCAAAATTAAAGGAAACATTCTTTTAATCACAAACGTTTCGGAATCTCTGATTCCATCTTCAGTGCTGTAAAACAAAGAAACAAAAAAACGATAATGAATAAATTGCAAAAAAAACTATAAGAAACTAATATCACTATACCTAAATCGAAAAGTAGCTATACCTAACCCTTAAAAAGTAAAAAAAAAAATTTCCTTACACATTCGAAGCCACACGTACACATGCATCTGAATTCTAACAATCAAACCAACACACAAAAACATCTACACAAAGAAACAGAACTACACTTTTGACACAATGAACGGATTTTTGTAAACAAAACGGCAGTAGAATCCTGAGATTTAAATCTTTTGTTTGGACTAATTTTTGAAGATGACATTCTTCATGTGACGTCCACTCGACAGTAAGCAATTTTGAGCGCGTGTTCGCATGCTTTTCACTGCAACGTTGAATCGCATTGCGGATGAATTTTACTGTGTCCTTTGATTCTTATTTTAACTGATGTATCATAAATATTGCGGATGAATTATGTGTCCTTCCATTGAAGAATTATGTGTTCAAATAAAAAATGTAAATCTCATAATTCTACGGCTGTTTTATTTTCAAAAACCCGTTCATTGTACAAAAGTTATTAAAGATTTTTTCGGGTCAAGGATTTAAAAAACATCCTGTATATAGTGTGACTGCAAATTACTGTTTAGAGATGCAATTTTAGATTTTATGTTTGGAGTGAGCATCTGAAGGAATAATGTAGGAGAAATTGGAGAGGTAGTAAAGCTTGTAATACAGAGACGCTCGTCACACACTTCCAGCTGGTCAAGCACTCGGAGAGTAATTAATCCTAACATTGTCGAAAATGTGCCATTTTTAAAATTTTAGGAATTTGGAAGCAAAGATTTCATTATTAAATTACGAACACTTCAATAGTACAGCTGACGATTCTATATCTTACAACCGGCACAGCGACTCACACTGTCGACATTTTATTCCTCGCCCATTGACTTTTCCTTAAAGCCACTCTCGTCAGAGCCAACTTCAGATCTCGGGCGCCGTTAGTCATCAGACCATCTTCAGCTCTTCACCGCAAGCACATCAGTATCGGACCCTTCACCTCTTCATCCGGTACGGCCTATTTCCACCGTCCGTCGATTTTGGATCTGGGTCTTGCTGAGGCACCACGGCTGACATGAGGGGAGGCTACTAAGCACCCTGTGAGCGCGAGTGCGCACCTGTCATCCTCACCTCACCACCGCAAGGGAACACTTCGTTTCTCTACTAGAGCGGTAAGTCACAGTGCTGTCGTGTGTCGTGCGGAAGCATTAGAGATTGTTCGGCTGAAGCTTAATGGAGTGTTCCGCTCCCTCCTGTTAAATAAAAGCGCCTAGGGTATATCAATAATTGTTGACTAGTTGTCTTTATTGGAGTGCGAGATCAGATCGGGTGTGTTAGTTACAGAGTTTGGTTAGAGATCAAACGGGGTGTGTTAGTTTCGGTGTTTGGTTAGAGATCAGATCGGGTGCGGTATATATAGTTTCGGTGTTTGGTTAGAGATAAGACCGGGTGTGTTAGTTTCAGTTTTTGGTTAGAGATCAGATCGGGTGTGTTAGTTTCAGTTTTTGGTTAGAGATAAGACCGGGTGTGTTAGTTTCAGTTTTTGGTTAGAGATCAGATCGGGTGTGTTAGTTTCGGTGTTTGGTTTGAGATCAGATCGGGTGTGTTAGTTTCGGTGTTTAGTAATAAATCAGATCGGGGTTAGGTTTGGGTGTGTTCAACTTATTTATTATCAGGCAGTTCAGATTCTTATACATCTAACATACAGTTCATTTTTAATTTTGCTAATTATTTCACATAGGTGCCACAACGGAAGGTGCTGGGTGTGTGCCTGGAGTCACGGCAGCTGCTCTGATACTTCAGGCCGAGTCTCCGATGCAGCTTTCCTTTGGACGAAAACCATCGTTCTTTACCACCTAATGAAATTTCATTGGATTATCTATTTTCCTTTACCGACCGTGTTCATTATTTGGGTCAAATTAGTGAACTTTAATCAATTGTCCTGTGTTTCAGATTTCCTCCGCTCACTTTTCCGTTAATCAATGTAGTTAGCAACTTAATTAAATGTTTTACGTCTCTTACATTTAAATTAAACTCGAAGAGGCAGTCTTCATGCTTTCAATTTAGACATCACAACAACGCCTCTAATTACAATTGTTACAGCAGTTTGTATCGCCGCTTGTTTGGTGACATGAGCTTCTGCCACAGCTTGCCCTAATCGTGGCCATCGCAATCAGATCTTTCCTCTGAGCAGATAAACAAAAATAGACGTCCTCATTTCGTACAAGGTGACGATTGGTGAGGAGAGAACTGGGTAAATTTCCATGCTGACCTTCAAAAATGAGAGCATATCTACGTGGTCGGCAAAAATGACGGCATTCGATAGAGTTCAGTAAAGTTTGTGAATCATTCAATTAAGTAGGCAATTATTTATTTAAAAACGCATTTCAGCACTCTAATTACATGAGCAACTCTATACGTATGGAGAATGTATCTGGGACACAGGCTTCACTTTCTGTCTGTTTAATTTTCCGAAACTAATTTGCACATGCGGATGCTAGACACCCATTTCTAAATTAGCCAAACCCGTAATCTAAATTTCGGTGTGCGGATGCGGACAAAAATGGCCTAATATTGTTCAATGCATTCGGCTCAGTACTCAATAAGCCCGTAAAACACAAAATTTGGTCTATAATACAATATAACAGCACTTCTGAGTGGAGAATCCACACAAATAGGCTTAATGCGAACAAACTTACGATAGCAAGAATTTTATTACCCTACAAGAAGTTCTATCTCTAAACATTTACGAACACAGAAGACTTAACAGCAGTAAAGAATAAGAAATAAGATTCTATAAACATTTAACGAGCGAACACAAAGGATTTAGCCGATTTTAATTCAGGGTTAAACCTAATAAATTAATGAATGGCGACCCCCGCACGGCAGAGGCAGCAGCACCGCTGCAGCTGCTAGTGAGTGAGAGCAACGTGCAGCTCCTGCGGGGATCCACGACGGATTGCGTCGGTGACCCCGGGTTGGCCTAGGTGCTCACCTCCTCCTGGGCAAGTCGATGGCGCCTGCCTCAGGGGCTCAATAACCATGAGCGTCCAGCTGCAGTAAGCCGATAAATTGGGTCCCAGCAGACAGCAAAATTAAAGTGACAGAGCCGTCGTTGTCCGAGGCGAAGAATGAAAACCAGTCGTCCCATACTGTCCCCAGATACGCTGCCTCACCCTGGGCCTCAAGTTGCAGATACTGGAATAATGAAATGAAGATTAATTTAAGCAAGTGAGAGAAACCGGGTCCTTTTGTAGTCCAGTAAAAGTGCCGTTATAAATAAACCAGTCAGAGAACACCAAACCTGAGTTTAATTGTGCCTCAGTGTGGGGGTCACTTGCAGAGTCGCGAGAAGGCGACATAATAAGGCAAGAAAGGGATGCTCGCGTAGAGCAGGAGCAGCTATAGGACTTAGAATGAGGCAGGCACTTCAATAGAATTAACCGGAGACTGAGACTGTTGGTAGGCCGTCTCCAGTCAGGCTCCAGGGAATGAAAGTATCACAGGTGAAGAAATTCCGTAACTAGCCCGAGCTCTTAGCCAAGTAAGGGTTCAAGTAGCTTCAGAGCTCACACACACTCACATTCACACGATTTTAGAAGACAGTAAGATAATTTAACAAGAAATGAAGGTAATAAGTTAGTAGGTAGCGAACAAGTTGGTGAGTAACTTATTAAATAACAATAAGGCAGAGAGCTAAAATTCAATATAATCAGATGAGGAAGCGGAACACGGCAAGTACGCAGGACGGCATGGCCACAGCAGAGCACATCATCAGACAACCGCGGGTCCAAGCAGCGACTCAGACGGCCCGGCGCACCAACACGTCACGGCCCGCAGGACACCTCCACTCTCGGGCAGAGTTTATACCGAGTTCGTCACTGTAGGTTTCAGTCATAAACAGAGGTCGCCAACATTATAGCGTACCAAAAGGGTGTTATAAACATTAAAAGTATGCGAATGTATCAAAAGTATCTACTAGATAACAGTAAAAGCAGCCCCCGCCTCATCTGCCCCAAGCCACGCTGAAATGATACTGAAGGTTAAGCTAGAATGTGGCTGGTTGGGCAATGGGGGATGTTAGAATTCTCCACATCTGATTTCCCCAACGACCGAAAGTGTGTGATGAGCTTTCTGTTACAAAATCATCTCTGCTTGTCACATTTCCTTGCCTTCGAATTTCCGGCATTAAATTTCCTTCATTAATCCACCAGACGCGGACACCAAACCAACACAAACGCCTCCCTAATGATCATTCTCCTTAAGAAAGGTAACTCCCCTGACTTTTTAAAAAAACGTACTTTATTAGGTTCGATTAAAAACAACAGGGATTAAATATCTTTGCATCCGAGCGGCGGGGAAACGCGTATCACAGATACGCTTATCAAACGCTTCCAGACCGAAAATTCCAGCGCTGCTGACATGGAAAAATGGAGCAAAAATACTTCATGGTTATGTATAAATTATATTGGTTATACAGGGTGTTTCAGAACAAGAGGTACAAAATTGCCAACCAAGTGGAAAATGATTAAATAAACACTTTTTCTTCAATGAAATTACAAAAAAAAATTTGGGCTTTTGAGATATTTGCTGTTCATTGTTTTGATGGATGAAATTTAATGACACATTTACTCGCAATATTTATTCTGAATTTACGATACAAAAATTGTTCAAAATGTATTCCACCAACATCAATGCACTTTTCAAATCCTAGCCTTAACGACTGCCGGATATTAGGAAACACGTCTGGCATTTCAGAAATCTCACCAGCAGCCAATTCTGGCCACGAGATCTTCCTCAGATACAATGGGTGTGGCATAAACAAGGCTCTTCATGTGTACCCCAGAAATCGATTGTAGTCATGTAACTGAGAATAGAAGTGTTTCTAACGTAAATTCAAAATAAATATTGCGAGTAATTGTGTAATTAAATTTCATCTTTTAAAACAATAAACAGCAAATATCTCACAACCCAATTTTTTGACAACTTCATAGAAAACAAACATCGGCATCTACGGATGCTTTATTTCCAATTGAAGCATGATACACATCACCTTTTACATTGGTTTTTCAAATGCCTTATAACTAACACCAGGACGCCATGACGCTTTCCCCCTGTCGAAGACCGGTACCCATTTCAGACACCTGGGTCGAGTGGGGTATTGTGCTTAGAATTTTTCTCCTATACCCAACAGAGAGAAGAAAAAGTGTTCATTTGGCCAGTTTATATTTGGTGGGCAATTTTGTGGCTCATGTTCTGAAACACCCTGTACACCAAATAATGTGTTATGTACCCACATATACATATATATGTAATGATTTACATCAATGTTTTGCCGTTTGCGAAGTCTAACTATAAATAAAATAGCAAGGATAGTCACTTTTAAAATAGACATTATTACCTAGCGAGTTTAATATGTCAGAACTAAAAATNAGGCGCAGTCGCTACGATCTGGCCTGTCGGACAGATAAACAGGAACCATTCTTAAACGACATCAAATGCGGCTAGCGAAAGTGTGAAATAACGCAACCAATGTACAAACTAGACATAACACAATTTCACGGAGTATTTTAAGCCCAGATAGACAACAATGGTGCACTAGACACTGTAATTTCATTTGGTATTCACCTGGAGCGCGGGGCGGCAAGCGTATGAGGCACAAACGCTACGCGCTTCGAGGTAGAGATGGAGAAGTAGAATTTTTATTAGAAGAAAATCGGACCGATGTCCTTACATGGAAACATAAAAAAACAGAGATGAATTAATGCAAAGAAGATGAACTAGGGCATTTATAGTTCATAAAAGTTTCATAAAAAGAACATCATTGCAAGAGAAACTTCAAGGCTAATCTGAGTTTGATTTTGCCTCAGTGTGGAAGTCACTTGTAGAGTTGATGAAGATGGTTTAAACAGGCAAGAAAAGAAGCTCAAGTATAGAGCAGGAGCAAGTTTAGGAAATAGAATTTGGTTAAGTGTTAATAGTATTACCCGGAGAGTAAGACCGCTGGTGAGCCGTCTTTCTGCCAGGCTCCAGGTAAGTTAATTAATTATGTTAACAAGAAATTAAGTCTCCAAGCCAAGCTGGCTCGAAATCAATTTAAGGATTTAAGGAATTGAACAGCTTTATAAGCTCACGCACACTCACATTCACATTCACGCGATTTACGACAGCAAAAATTATTTAATAGAGTAGTAAGAAATAAAGGAAACTCAGTCATTGTTGCAAATAGAAGTTAAAATTACTTTAGAATTTAAGGAGAACAGGTGAGGAAGCGGAACAAGGGAAGTATGCAGGATGACGTGCCACGGCTGAACACCCAGCGTCGGTACACCAGGCGGCAGAACACCTTCACTCTCGGAATAAGTTCCCGCCGAGATCGCCGCTATAGGTTATAACCATAGCTCGGAGGTCGCAACACAAACACACACACAAACATCGGCATCTTAGGATGCTTTATTTCCAATCAAGCCTGATACATCTGATCTTAAGCATTGGTTTTTCAAATGTCTTATAACTAACACTATATATAGGACACCATGACGGTTCCCCCGTGAAGCCGGTACCCATTTCCGACACCTGGGTTGAGTGGGGTATTGTGCTTGAGCTCTCCCTTATACCCAACGGGGAAAATCGCCGCGCCAGTGCCGGGATACGAACCCGGGCCTCCAACATGCAAGGCCGATCCCTTAACCACTGTACCACCGCGAGCAAAAAAAAAGTAACGAAAAAGCAAGAGATACCAAAAGGTACCAATGCGTTAAAAAGATCGAACGAAAGTATCAAAAGAATCTATATAAATCACCGTAAGCAGCTCTCACCTCACGTGACCCGAGCCACGCTGCAACGGTACTAAAGTTGAAACTGAAATGTGTCTCACAGGGCGATGGGGAATGTTAGAATTCTTCACACACTCTCGGGATCCGAACTGCCGACACCTTCCCGTGAAGGGCGCGTTCTGAACCACTCGGCTGTAGTTAGAATAGTATAACAGTAAATAATTCTGTAGTATAACAGTAAATTCTACAGTATAACGGTCAATTCTACAGTACAACAGCAAATTCTACTTTATAGAGGGGTAAGTTCTACGGAAGAACAGATACAAGAGTAATTATCGAAATAAATTTTAAGCAGCAAAACACATTCATGTATGTAAAGAAGGCGAATGTCTACATCGTCAGGTTTGTTTGGGCGAATGTATGGCACAAGAAGCTTCTTATTCTTGGTGTGTTATTTTCTTGTTTTTGCTGGACGTAGCAGCCAGTTATCATGCCAGAGAAGCATCACTTCACCTCCATGCAGTATAGACAGGCTGGCGTGTCTCTCTCAGCCCTCTAAACAGGAGCTCCAGCACCACACATACAACTTACGATGCGCCCAGTTTAAGACCACTGTTCAAAGGGAGGAGTTTTATTCCAAATACAGCTGTAAAACAGTCGTGAGCACTGTGTTGAACAGACTCTTCAGATGCGTGTGTTTCTTCTTCTAGTTTCTCTTTTGCTTTAGGAAATCATTCAAACCAAATTCAATCAACAATAACAAATTTTTCTCGTCATCATGATTTTGATCACCAGTTCACCGAAGGAAGGCGTTGCAAAGGTCGAACTGGGAAAGCAAGCAAGCAACAAACTCTACTTGTATTTTATAAAGGAATGCTGTAATGGATTTTCACAGTTGTTAAGGTTGAGATGTTGAGCAGCTTTTCTTTCGTCGCTTTTTTTGAAGCTGCCACTCAAATATATGGTCTTTACGCTACGAATCTGAGCTACACAGAAACCGGTGTCTATGCTACCAACAAACAATGTGCAATGCATGACATAGTTTCTACCCCAAAACATATACAGGGTGTCCACAAAATGTATTCACTGACCGATATATGCGTAAATAAAATCGGAACCATACAACAGTTTAATTCTGAAATATGGCTCAGGTATCACATAATAATACATCGGTCAGTAGATACATTTTTGTGAACGCCCTGTATACTAATTTGTCTTCAGTTAGAGACCTGTTCTTGTATCAAAGTTACCAGTGATTTTCCAACAAAAAAAAACAGTTATACCGTAACATATACACCTGCCAATAATTATTTAGTAGCCTACTCTCCAGTAATTTTGTAACATGCGTTTACAATAGAAGATCAAATAGTTCTATATTTCACGACCAATTATTTAGTAACAAAGTTTCCAGGAAATTAGAAACACAGATTCTAGTCATGTAGTAATGTATTTAAATATGTGTATGCCAATTTATTATTATCGAATATACCAGTCATCGCGCACCACGCAAGCCAGTCATTGCGTTCATGGCAACACATGGCAACACATGACAACACATGGCAACACATAGCAATACATGGCAACACATGGCAACACATGGCAACACATGACAACACACACAAGCAACACACACAAGCAACACATGCACCGAACGTTGAGTGGGTCATGCGTCCCCTCTCCATACTTGTGTCCCCTCCCTCTCCTCTTCCCTCCCCTCTCCCCTCCCCTCTCCCCTCCCCTCT
>JACJUY010012967.1:0-20855 GCA_014220935.1 Platorchestia sp. MABIK | reverse complement strand
CCAACCAAAAGCCGAACAGAAGCAACAATGTCCTAGTCAACTATCGTTCATCTCACATATGGCAGAAGGCTCTGTCAATATCAGGCACCTCACTGTGGAACAAACTTCCCCTGAGTGTTAAAATCCCTCAAAGACCGAGAGAATTTAAAGCCAAAATAATTCGTCATCTTGCGTCTCAACGATAATTCTTCTTTACAGAACATACTGAACACGTATTAACGAATCTCATTTGCCTGGTATCTCCATTGCTAAATACTCTTCCCTGCTCATTTTTTTATGATTCAAGACATCACACAACAGTTTGGAAGGTGTGCGTAGGTATTATGATTTGATCGCCTAAACGCTGGGATTTCCAAACATGCTTATTTGTACATGTGTGTACGTATATGGGTGCATATGCGCACATGGGTATTACAATACTCGTGTGTGTGTGTCATCTAAGTGTATTAACTTTAAGATATTTTAAAAACCAATGATGGTACTTTTGTACCATCTCTATTGGAAATAAACTGTTTTTTTTTCTTTTTTTTTCTTGCTTCAGGAAAAACAATCGTCGGTGAAATTCATTGTTGGTCGGTTTTCCAAATTAAACTGAGTTATTATGCAGCTTCATGCGTGTTAAAATCCCCTTACAATGTGAAAAATGGAACAACTCGCTCAAAGCAACAACCGTAGAATGGGAAATTTTACTTGGAAGTGATATTCCAAAACGCGGCAATCCTTTGGTAGGATTCCCAAGCTACAAGCATATCGTAAACAATCAATTAATATTCGAACTGAAGTTGCACCTTCCGATTTCTGTAGCCTCTGTACCTGAGGGATCGGGCGTTTTTCAATTCCAAACAATATGAGGGGAGTTGAGTGTTTCTTGGCAGTACCCCGCCAAAAGATGAGGGGTGCTGATAGCGCTCGTCTATGCCAGCGGCACATTCGGTCAATGCGTTCCTCAGATGCGTCTCTGTCAACCAACTCTTGATGCCGCATCTGTCAATTTTCTGTGTACTAGGAGGAAATTTCGAGTGATAATATTTTCCTCTCCGTTCTGTTCATTCATTCATTTGACCTCGGTCAATTTGCCTTCCCACAACCGTCTCTGGTCAAACTTTCATTTGACATTAATTTATCATTTTAATTTATTTATTTTTTTGAATTCGTTTGTTGCACTGCTGAGGACCGTCGAAGCGCTCAAGGAGTTTGTTTCCCACTGCACTTGAAAAAACAGATGTTGAGTTCATATTTCAGTGACGCATCACCGACGCAGAAATGATACCTTTATTCTGAATAATTTTAGTTTTCAACTATGCGCCGTTTAAAAAAAAATAACGAGGCCAAAGAAAGTAGGCTTTCCAAACAAATGATACAAAATGTTTTCACAGGGGCTTGCAGAAAACCACTAGGTATGCAGAAATACTGTAATAATTCAATTTCACGGGCTTATTGGGGTTTTACTTTATTCAAAATAGATGTTAACAAAATGCCAAATGGATCGAACTATGGGGTCGCGTTTTGATGCCAGCAGGTCGCAAATTGGAGCTTAGTCTAGCACTTTACTGGCATGCTGCCCAGCATTACAGTCTTACAAGCCGGAAGAAATCAAGAACCTTTAGGTCACGGCGATGTCGTATTCTGCGAAAACTTATTGTTTGAAAAGTAAACGTTATAAGCCATGTTCAAAGTCATATGTTATAGGTCAAGTTTTGAGTTAGGCAAGTACGGCATACATACATCGGGCAAGTTCAAGTTATGTGATAAGTTCGTATAGTAACACCGTAAGCGTCAGCCTCCCATCATATCTCCCTAAGTCAACGCTGTAGAAGAAACACACCTCCAAAGCTACTGAAGTTTCCTGAATCCCGTAAAGTTTATGGCTGAAGCTGGGCGTCCAAGTCCTCGTCTTCGTATTTCTGCCTCCATAATTATCGGCACTCTCTGGTCACCTGGGCGTACACGTCGCAGCCCATTGGAAAAAAGGGTAAAGGGTTGCTCAGCATCAGATCACACCGTCGTAGACCACATTTGAGAAACACACAAGAATGCTCCCTTCTATTAAGATTACATGTAATCGGACAGCTGTGCGAACGGCTGCATAGGTGGTGTGTCGCCTTGCCTGAGGACGGCTTGAGTGATATTTCCTGAACTCAGGAGTTCGTGCTGGACTGGCTGCTTCAAAGGAACTCTGAAGGAATTTAGTCACCCGAGTGTTGCTTGTGTTTGAGGCAACGAATTAACCCCTAGAGCATAACGGGAGATCGTCGCTGCTACTCCAAGTTTCTAATTTCATTGAGATTATAATCTTACTTATTTTAAATTATGATTACATGTATATAAATTACATAATCGTAATTTAGCATAATTTAAATGATAGCGTAAACCAGTTAGTACTTGCTAGTTTCAAAAATAGATTTCTGTAACTGATTTTAATTTTGAGTTGAATATTAAACTTCAGTTTAACCCATCGTGGTCAACGAGTTAAACATGAATGGAGCCTGAAATATCAGTCTTTTCTACGATTCGTGGAGTTGCTGATTTTTTTCGGAGTGCTGGAACTGATTGTTTCAAAGCTAAACAGACTGAATTATGAAAATATCCAAGCTTTAGCAAAGGGATTAATTTAATCTACTGACATGAATATAGATGAAATTGTCTGTGTAACCATGAAATAACTATCTGAAGCGAACAGATATTTTGTAAGCTTCCAATAAGTTACGACTGAATTCCTAAATGGTTTTGTTGGGGTTAGATACGGGACATTGCCTATCTTGAAGCTCGAAATGTATCATTGGCGTTGATCAAAGCCTTCGAGTCCTTCTTGACTCGTCGAATGCTTGAGAATCTGCTCACCTGGCTTCAGAAGAGAATTCGAAAAGCGAAAAATTATTTCCGATCAGTGGTTAAAAATTGATTCTGGCGTCCAAACATACCAGAAATTCTCAGGAGATGTGAAAAATATTGTCAATTTTGATTTTTGCTCTTTTTATTTTCCGATGTGTTACTGTAAACGAGCGTCTAAAGGCTAACTTTATTTCAGATAATTTTCAAAATTTTGCTAAGCCTTCATAATTTAGACTATTTTTCTGAGTAGGACCATATAGACAGTAAATTTTAAAATAGATAGATCAATGGTGAAAGTAACGTTTTTAAACCTTATAACCTACAGTTTAGAAGCCGCTCCATCGAAATAATGGTTGAAAATTCACGTAAGAAATTTTTCATTCCCCGCTACCATTCAATTCCAAATTTGTGCAGTAATCTTTTACTTCATTCGGAGATAAAAGGAATTGCTTTATAAGTTGAACATTCAAGCTCAATGTAACTCTTTTCCTATTGATGCAATCTTCAAGTGTCAATCAATCGATAGGCCTATCACTTCGAACGTAGAAGTAGCTTTTTGAAAAATCTAAATGATAAAGTAAGGTATTAGAATAAGTGGTAAAAATTTCTGTGATATCCAGTATAAAGGACACTGTATTTATATTACGACATTTATTTGACAAGAATTTTTTTAAATTTCACACCAACTGTATGGTACGAATGGCTAGAAACGTCTTTCACATTTCGTATTCACTGTAATAAATTTAGCTCGCCGTTTTTTATTGCAGTTGTTTTCCAATTTGTCGTGACTAAAATTGACTCATGCACTACAATGTCAGAATATATTTTCTTGGCACCGGAAGGTATTTGTGCTAAGCTTATCTACGTGAAGTCTAATTACTTTACTCAAAATGAAGAAGCTTTAAATCGCCAGAAAATGACCCACGTTATGGTAATGTGGAATATACATCAAGTAGAAGTTAACGTCATGTCTAGAATTCTTTTCATTCAGCAAAATGGTCTGATTACAGCAGTGTAAAATTCACAGTTGTTCCGCATGAATCCCAGCATGCGAATTCATTCGAAGCAACAACAAATGCTTAACACAAAAATTTACCGCTTACTGGAAATGGTGTTGAAAGCCTGATCCTAACTTTATATTTGTGAAAAGGATTGAACGACAGACATATTTTCAAATCAGTGCATTAATTTGATAGGCCATTTTCATGATCGATTTTTTTTGTTTAACTTAGATTTCGTTCATCTCGAAAAAATTCTGGTGCGTTTTTTCTTGAATTTTTTTTTGATAAAAATTACAGCATCTGTTGAGTTTTTCCTGCGATAGAGTACATATTTTTGAACAGCTAGTAATCCAAACTTGTATTGCAAAGTTCAATATTTATACGCAAATTTTATGCCGTTGGATGATGTGCCAGTCGTATATGATACATTCTAGTAAGAATTTACTATGAATTTATCATATCTGTTAAAATATTCGATGAATAAATTATGAAAGCTTATTCATTTGGTCATAAATTCCAACAAAAATGTACGCTTGCGTTTAACAATTTAGTTTTCATTTCATTTTTCCTAATGTTGACAGCTGATTAACGTTTGATGATCACCGGTAATAATTGTCGTTTGAGTTTGTTGATTATAATTGGTGAACTGTTGTCGGAAAGTTCGATTGCACTTCAGCCACAGAGTGTTTTGAAATTTATTTTCATGTCTTTTGATATTTTTTTATACATCGGTCCACTTCCGGGATCTTTCTGTCGTTAATAAGAAGAGCAAGATTTGTTCACTTCAACTTGGTTCTGTTAAAAAGTTATTTCACTAGATTTATAAAACAAAACCCAGCACAAGAATCCTTAGAGTTTCTGGCGACTCACTGGGTTTAGTGGTCCCAATGAACAATGAAAGAAAAATCTTCATTTCGAAAGTCTGTTTAAAACATTCATCCGTGTCAATGTCAATTTCCGCAGATCGGCAAGGACAAACAAGATAAACATTTCAGTGATAATAACGCTCGACGTGTGAAATAGGTCTTGGACTGAAGAAAAATAATTGCAGATGAATTGTATCGTTTATAATGCTTATGCAAACTTTCTAGTAATAGATAACAGCCTTTTCACCAATTCCACTTAATTAAAATAACACACAGCAAAAAGTACAAAGGTACACATTGAGAAACGGTGAAACCAGAAGTATTATTTCACAACTGAATTATTCTCACTCTTTGCATGAAAATCAACTTCTTGTTCGATTTCTAAATTAAATATAAATATGAGGTTGATGAAGTCCTACGAATGCTTTTGGCGTTGTTTTACGGTGATGAACGAAGGCAAGGACCGGTGAAGCAGAACCATGCACGACTTGGGCATCGTATGGCCGAACTGAGCAAACTATTGGTACTCTGTAACCTAAGCTTAGCAGTCTGACGCCTCGTTGAGCTGCGTGGCCAGCGTACCAGACGCGCTTAATGAAATAAACCCGACCGAGGATGGTCGACGAGAGTGATCCTTTTTTTGTCCCATAAACTTCAACGTCAGAAATAAGAGATTTATCGAGTTAAACGAGCAAAACGAATTTTATAGTTTTCTCGAGTTTTTGGAACTTACTTGATTTACTTAGTTTACATAGTTTACACGTTTTCATCGCTGAAAAATCTATCGTTTACCATGAGTTTTAAAACGAAACTGTAAATTTGCAAACAGTATAGTTAATTTAAGTTTGTCACCATGAAATAAGCTTCTTGCAAAAGTTGTGAGTAATGAGTGACTTTTGACATGGTCAAAAATTTTTGAACTGGAGACCTAAACTTTGACTCAAGTTGTCAACCGTTGCTATGTATGCGCGAAATTTCATGAAAACGCTCTGTAATTTTTGAAGAAAGTAAAGTTGAGTTGCATCATGAAACCGCGGGATCTTATTTACCAAATTCCACCCACGAAAAATATTGAACTTGAACGATTTCAGCTTATCTCATTGATTTCAATTAGAAAGCCTTGCGTCAAGTTATTTTCACGCTCCAATTCATTTCAAATTTTCAGAATTAACATCCATTTATCAGCGAACCCGGTAAAATGACCGCAGAATATTTCAACGATCTAAAAATCAAGCGAACTTCATCTCAGAGAAATCTTTTCGGTTAATTCAACTTCCCACCGTCATTATAACATATTGTTATTTAGCTATCAATTTAAATGATTGAGTAACTAAGTTATCCTCGTGTGCATGCTCCCATAGGCCTAAACTTGCTTTTCACTCAAGCCACGCATGTATAGTATCAAATTCCTTTAGTGACAGAAATTTTATTTTCAGCCAAATCTTCATCTCGAGCGGAGCGTGGAGTTACAAAAGGTGTTCAGTGAGGGTTTGCGGGAGCTGGTACAAATGGCCGACGCCATCAAGGCAGGGTTTGGACGCGAGGATTAACGTGGGCCTTTGTGTTACTGTCTCGCTAGCGCTGACGAGTGACTGACTTCCAGACAAATTAAGGCACCGTAATCGTCCCTTGGCCAGGCCGTAAACTGGCCGGCCTCCCAATTCAACGGCGCCCTAGATGCACGCTCGTCAGCACTTCTTGCGTTCGATGCGATGGTAAATCATGTTTGTTCGCTGCGATAGTTCATTGGGCAGTTTCGCAATTATTAGCGATCTATATTGATTTTAATATTGTCAACGATTTTGAACATTTTTCGTTGCTACATTTAAGTAATAGGGTACATTTTTTTTTCCAGTTCATTAAGCGTTTATCTTTATTGAAAACACTCGCTACGAAATTCGATATCACTGTCTATGTATAAAAAGCAACGTTTGATGTACGAACATCATCATCAGGCTGAAAAGATACAGAGTAAATTTTACACTCACAATACTATGAAATGTAAATCAAGTGCAAAAAAAGAATCAGATGATAAAAAAAGTTTTGAACTTTCAAAGATCGCAAAATTGGAAAAGAAACTAATAGGGTACATTTTAAGACGTTTTACACGAATGACATTGTGCTCGCAAATACTTAGCTTTCGAGATATTAAACTTTAAAGTTATTGGAACGTCGTATATAAAATTGAAAAAACTGACACGTAAATAAGTTGAAATACGGTTTTGACGCAACGATAGTTTAGCTATACCAAAACCGATGCCACCCACCAAAAAACTTCACGTGTTCCGCGTCTGCGAAACGCCGAAAGAGCCATTTCGAAACTGCCGTTAATGCTATTCTTGCCTAAACTTTATTTATGCTAAATTTCGAAAACTAAGCATTTGCAAGCACAATAACATTCGTGTAAAACGTCTTAAAATATCTCCAATTATCTACATGTGGCAATGAACTTTTCAAAATCGTTGAGAAATGTAAAATTAATATTGTCAATATTTCTAAACTTCTTCAGGAAATACCTTTATCGTCTTTAAGGACGCTTTTTTTCATTTCCTGTGATGTTTATTCGCTTTCCATCTATGAGTAGCATTTGATTATTCCTTGTGATTAATCGTAAACTGTGTTTGATTAGTGAGATTAATTTTCTTTACAAGTATTATTTAAGTTAATTCAAAATTTATCTGACGGAAAATGATATATTGAATTGCTTAAATGTGTGTCCATTTTTCAGCTGATCACTTCATTTCTGTACCAAAGTAACTCTTGAATAAATTTTAATCAGCAATGTACTCAACTATACCCATACAAAAATTGAAATAATTTGTTTAATCGTAAATCACCCAACTAATACTTTCACAACTGTTCCTAACCACACCTATTTCATCTTAACCTGCTCATGAACACCTAATCTAACCTTGCTCATACAAAGCTTATTCAACTTATTCTAAATTAACCAAGCCTGAATCCGAGAACCAATAATTTGCGATTTTTTGCCTGAAGTTAGTTTTTCGTGACGACTGATCCTAATTTATAATTTCTTAACCTATATTCACCGATCCTAAACTAACATTTCCATTCCAAAGGTATCGTAACCTAACCATGAAATTTCTAATTCCCTAAAGGCAGCTGACCTGTTACAAAAACTATTTTAAAGAACTTACTCTACTACTTATGAAGCTGTAACGACTAATTCTTTAGTGACGTAAATTTGTTATTATTTTTTTTTAATAAAGAATTTAAAAATATTTCTCCCCGTTTGAAACAAGCGCCTTAGTGTGACAAACGAACAATAAAATTGAAATCATTTTTTCAATGAGAAGCGGAAAGAAATTCGTCCTTGAAAATGATTGCTAAAATTGCACCTCGATTTTCGATGAGAGTCAGTGAAAATAACAATGGTTCTCGTCTGAAGGGCGACACGGATTTTTGTGAATTTTTTCATCAATTTTACTAATGGTTTAGCAACAGATAATATGCCGCCTCCCGTAATGCAAGACTAAATTTTATATTTTGCACGATGAGAAAACGCTTGAGTAATTCCAAAGCCGCTTACAATTTGGTTTTTGTACGCCTTGGAAATTTTAGTTTTCCTTTTATAATTTACACATTATATATATGATAAGCTAATGAAATTAGTGGACAAAGTATAAAATTTTTAGAATTTGCGTACATCTAAACTTTCTAAAGTATATGTGAGAGCTAAAAAAAGTAATCACAAAATCCTGAAAACAAAAAAACTGAAAATAACCGGACAGTGTAGAACTTCTAATCATAATATAGTGAATGGTGTGGCCGTTCAGATCGATTACCTGCTTCAGTCTAATGTTATACCTCTTTTATAAGGTGAAGCAATTTTCTGGAGTAATCTTGTCCCATTCATCACGGCAAACGGCTTCCAATTCCACCAAATTCTTTGGCTTTCTCTGGTGAATTTGAGTTTTGAAGTAACACCAAAAATTCTTAAACGGATTGAGATTTGGTGACGGAGATGGCTCGTCCAACACATTAATTTGAGTGTTTTACAGCCAGTTGATCACAGTCTTTGCTGTATGGGTGCTTAAAGATATCCTGCGCTGTCGTAGACTAAGTTTCTTGATATTTTCCAGCAAAAAATCTCGAAGATCTTCAAGTGATCTTTCTTTGATGCTTCAAAAATTTTATGAGGGCAACCAACACCAGTCGCACTAAATGAGGTCCATAGCATTAGTGAACCTTGCTTGACGCTAGGACTATGGTTTTAGGGTCATTTTTTACCAGTTTTATTAAAACTGTTTACTGTTTCATCTTAGCTAAAAACGTTTGTTTTTTATTTCGTCTAACCTTAATGTGATACTCCAACAAAAAGAAACTTTACGTTTCTTAGCAATCTCCAAACGGCTTTTCAGGACGTCAGGTTTCAATTACTGTGTGTCACGTAAGCGGCGTTCTCTGAAGTAGGCGTTGCGCAAACCTTCACACTTAAAGGCCATTTTACATTGACGGTGTCTTCGCGCTCCACACCGTCGCTCCATCCCGCCAGTCAAATAAGCTCCGCCCACAGCAATGCAAAATCACCCTTATTGCCACGCTCTCGGTAAGGAGCGGCAACATTCTGCATGCTAAATATTGGCGGTGTGCACTGCCAGTCAACAGCGTTCAGTTGCTCTTGAGACCATAGAGAGCATGTGTAGTCATGGCTTACATATTATGTAGCAAGGAAGAAATGAAACCTCCCATTGAAAAATGTGATGAATTTCCAAGTTTATGGAACGTTAAGCTCGCAGAGTATAAAAACAGTGTCCAGAAAAGATGCTTTTAAAAGTCTAGCATCTCACTTCCCAAATTATGATATTGCAATGGTTAAAATGAAAATTCAAACACTGAGAGGCCAAGATAGGAGACAGCTCTCACTATTCAAAAAATCAAAGAAATATACATTGCGTGTGTAAACGTAAAATTAATTACAGTGTAATTAAATTGCACAATGTACACTGCTCTCAAGAAAAGTACTTCAAATACACGGAAAACATTCGGCAGGTGTCAGTAGAAGATAATTAAAATTAAAGGAAAAAGTAAAAAAGCACACCTACATATTAGTAATAGGTATTTATTTTTTCTTTCCATTTACAGTGTTTTTTGAAGGTAATTGGGTTATATTAAAGTTTTTTAGAATATTAGATTATTTCTTCTGCAAATTATTCTGTAAATATTCTGCAGATTGGTCTGCCGAGTATTCTGTCAGTATTGCAAGAGCAATACTGACGATTGCTGTCTCTGGGGAAGGAGCGTCGTGTTGAGCGGCAATGTAAAAGCAAGTCGGTGTGCACTGACGCTCAATCCTCTCGTGGGAGGAGCTCTAGCAAGTTCACCGTCGCTCCACACCGACGCTCCACACCGCAGGTGTAAAATGAGCTTTAGGCCCTTTTACATTGACGGTTTCTTCGCGCTCCACACCGTCGCTCCATCCCACCAGTCAAATAAGCTCCGCCCACAGCTATGCAAAATGACCCTTATTGCCACGCTCTCGGTAAGGAGCGGCCACATTCTGCATGCTAAATATTGGCGGTGTGCACTGCCGGTCAAACGCGTTCAGTTGCTCTTGAGACTATAGAGAGCATGTGTAGTCATGGCTTACATATTGTGTAGCAAGGAAGAAATTGAAACTCCTATCGAAAAATGTAAGGAATTTCCATATTTTAAGCTCGCAGAGTATAAAACAGAGTGTCCAGAGAAGATGCTTTTAAAAGTCTAGCATCTCACTTCCCAAATTATGATATTGCACTCTTTAAAATGAAAATTCAAACACCGAGAGGCCAAGATAGGAAACAGCTCTCACAATTCAAAATATCAAAGAAATGTGCTCTGCGTATGTAAACGTAAAATTAATCACAGTGTAATTAAATTGCATAATGTACATTGCTCTCAAGAAAAGTACATCAAATACACGGAAAACATTCGGCAGATGTCATTAGGAGATTATAATTTATTCAAACTAGAGAAAAAAGTGAAAAAAGCACACCTACAAATTAGTAATTGAAATTTATTTTTTCTTTCCATTTTCAGCGTTCTTTGAAGGTAATTGCGTGGTATTAAAGTTTTTTAGAATATTAGCGTTTTACTTCGGCAAATTATTCTGTAAATATTCTGCAAATTGTTCTGCAAATTATTCTGACAATATTGCAAGAGCAATAATGACGATTGCTGTCTCGGGGAAGGAGCGTCGTGTTGAGCGGCAATGTAAAAGCAAGCCGGTGTACACTGACGCTCAATCCTTTCGTGGGAGGAGCTGTAGTAAGTTCACCGTCGCTCCACACCGCAGGTGTAAAATGAGCTTTATGGGTAGTGTGAAGAGGCGGCTTAATCAAATTGCCGCCTGACTGGATTTTCTCGTAATTGTTCCGATTGCAGTTTTCCTTGACTATTTTCAACAGTAAATCTGGAGTTTGCAGACTTTTCTGTCGTCGTTTCTGCCTGTCCTTGGATTAACTTTAGCCAGTCAACCAGTTCAAAACCGATTGATTGTGCTACCATAATCTCTATATTCACTTATAATATCTTGACCTGTAAATCGTATCACAGCAAAATTGTTGATATATGTTTTCGATCAATGAATCCCAATGATACTTTCCGTTTTTATGAAGAAATAATTTTGAAAGAATCCGGCCATAGAAAATACCGGGTGCAGCTAAAAATTTGTCTGATGGCAGGTGAACGTTCTAGAAAAAAGACATGCAATCAGCATTTCCTATGCAACTAGTGTAGTATTTGTACTCTATTTATTTTCGTGTTTTTTTTTTTTGCTGTTCACATCCTATTTCGAATATTTTAATTTTAGTCTGACAAGGCTTCTTCTTCTTGTATCAGAGTTGATAATAACTTAGAAGATTGAAGCGTTCGCAAATATTTTTACTCATTGACTTTGGTAAGATGACAAAAACAAAACATACAAACATATATACACTTATTTGGCAACCTGTATATTATATATATATCTATAAATCTATATCTCTATATACATATATGTATAAATATATGTATATATATATATATATATATATATATATATATATATATATATATATATATATATATATATATATATATATATATATATATATATATATATATATATATATATATATATACATATATATTGCTAATATATATATATACATATATATATACAACCTGCATATTGTATATATACACATATATATTTACATATGTACATTTATACAGATATGTGTAAATGTATAGATTTATATCAATACAGGGAAAGAGAAGTCAGGACCGAGTTGTGAAGGGAAATCGTGAAAGCCCGCAAAAAGAAAGTGGCAGGAAAAGTAATTTCGAGGTAATTTGAAGTCTCTGTTCAATGAATTACGAGTTACGAGTTCAACGAATTGCGAGTTTACGAGGTTTTATTGTTTAGCAAGAGTGTAACTTCTGTTTCTTTGGGAAAATTTCCTCTGAAATTTACAGTGTGAAATTGAAATTTCCTCCCCTGAAAGCTATGACTAGTGGCATCAACGAGCCCTTTGCCATCAGCGTCCTGACAGTTGTGCCGAAAGAGTTCAGGTGTTTGAGCCGTTTTCAGCGCATACGATCCTTTGAGCTAAGTATCAGCTCAATGTAGCAAAACTAGGCTGAACTGATAAAGAGCCCCGGGAAATCCGGTTACAACATCAACTGCTGCCATTAATTTAGTTCAGTCAACCTCGGTTATTGTAGTAATGCATTCGACTTCCTTAGTCACCAATGATACTCGACTGAAATGACAAACGTATCAGCAACTTCAGGTATTGACGAACAGGGCTGTTAATGAGATATTTTTGCCGTAGATGCTACAAGAAACTGCATGTACTTCTTCTACCCCAGCTCAATCACTATCAACATAATAATAAAAGCCGCGTCCGTCCGTCTGCGTGACCCCCTCTTCTAATCAATAACTTTGATAGCAACAAGGATAAAGCTTAAGAAATACAATCAATTATTCTATTGCATTATTTTTCTGTGGCGATTCAACTCCCTTTCACTTGCATTATGGTATCCAGAATACGCAATCGGCTTATTTTTACAAATAGCTATTTTCTTTGAAGCTTTCTCTGTTGAAAGTCATCATGTGGCTTTGATATTTATAATTGATAATGTGAAAAGAAATGTTTTAAATTCGTTTCACTAAAAACCTGGCTACCACTTAATATAAGGCCCAAGATTTTGGAACTTAAGTTTTTATTTTCGAAATTATGATTCTCTTGAAAAGCTTCGAAGAGATAATAGATGACATTTCAGAATAAAATTCCGGCAAAAGAGGCAACCAGGGAGAGAAATGTGTCCAACCGCAAGAGACTTCGACGGCAAAAAAAACGCCGAAGACGATCGGATGAACAACGCGAAATGGCAAGAAGAAGCAATGCTGCTCGCCAACGAGAAGCTAGAGCTAAATTGACCCTTGAACGGCGTTCGGAAATTCAACGGAATAATGCAAAGCAACACCGAGTAGCTAGAGAGAGCTTAACACATGAAAGAAGCGAGGAAATTCTTTGGCATGACACTGAACATGATCGAGTGGAAAGAGAGAATTTAAAAACTCAAGAAAGAAGGAATGAAATTCTTCAGATCGATGCGGAACAATTAGATCGGTTTTTCTCTCAAAAACCAAAGATCTTGTATTAACCGTATATTAACGGGCATTGCACTAGGGCATTATAAAATTTCAGTATGCTCTTGTATTGACGATATTTCATGATCAGGATTACTATTTATCATGAACTGAGAGGTAAACACCGCCTGAACAGAGTAGGAGTAAGGGCAGCAGTGGGGTCCGATCTGCCGGAACATCACTTGTGCTGGAATTTCCAAATACCGGGTGTTCCACAAAAATGTCCCCGACTTTTTAATTTATTGAATCTCGGCTTTAAATTATAATTTTTGAATTGTCTTTTTTCCCAATGTACTCACTTGTGTTTCCTTTACTAATAATTTTAGTTTTTGAAAATCGGTTGAATAACCACTTTCCAATGATCGAATTACTGAAAGGAGTAGAAAAACTAAATGTTCAAAGGATAAGTTTTTAAAACAATATTGATATCCTTCCTTATTTTGTACTTTCCAAAAAACCGAACAAACAAACATTGAAAAGAGTAACAAATCATTACCTTGAAGAACGTTTAAATAATAAAAGTAATTTAGTACCCTTCGACATACCCTACATTTCTCTCAATGCAATTATTACTTCTAGCCACCATTGAACACTTCTTCAATTCGTTGTCGAAGAATTATTAATGATGGAGGTGATACATACTTGTTGGTATGTAGGATACATCATAGTGAAATTATTTTTATCAGTAGGTATTGAGAAATGAAAAAGAACACCAGTGTTGTTTTAAAACTATTTCCTTTGATCGATTAGTTTTTCTACCCCTTTCAGTAAATCGATCATTGTAAAGTGGTTATTTCAGTGATTTTCAAAAACTTAAATTATTCGAGAAAGAAACAAAATTTACTACATTTAAAAAAAAAGACAATTCAAATATGTTAATTTAAAGTGGAGATATAATCGATTAAAGAATCGGGGACATCTTTGTGGGATACCCGGTATAGGCAGCGCGTGTTGAAATGGTCGTGCCTACGAATTTTTGCCCAGAATATGTGAACGACCATCATGCAACATCTCTGAAATCTGGACTTTCTTGCTCTGTTTTTGTTCAGTAAGATATTTTATTTTGCTCTATTTCTTAGGTGTCAAAGGGGTCATTAAAAAATATAAGCAGCAATTCATTTTCCTCTGGATGACAGGAGGAAATTGAAAAAAGTAGGACAGAGTGCATGCTTGACGATACTAATAATAGGAATTTAGTTTCTTAATTAATTTTTGAAAAGTTTCTTGTAACGGTTGAATTTAGGTTAGAGGTTGCATATTTACATACCACGATAAAATGAGTTCTATAGACTAACAAATAGCCTGTTTAATGATTAAAAAATGTGAGATTATTTAAAGTGCCGCTGAAATACACACAAGTTTTGCGTGTTCGATATCTATTTTGTTGAAAATACTTTTAATACATAAATCACAACGCATGCAGTAATTGAAACGATTGACAGAATTATCAATTTTCTCATTGGTATTCTACGAAATTCTCACATTTATTTGTTACGTTGCAAGTTTTGACCAGCGACACAGCAAAAACACAGGCAAATTTTTGCGAGGAATGACAGGTTGCCAAATAAAGTTCAAATTTTTAAAATGTGGTTATTACTTTGCTGAGCCTCGTGGCCCCAAGAACATGCGATTGAAATAGGTTCTAGAATATGACGTGAAGAGACCAATATCAAATATTTCACCAATGATAGTGGATCAAATGTCCATGTCCTAAAAGTCGAATCATCTTGAAATGTAATTTCCTTTTGATTTTTACACAGTACATAGATACCGTCAAGAGCAATGGGAAAGGGGCAGGCAAAGACTGAAAAATGATTGAAACAAAGTCAATGTTGGCGACACTGAAGTAAAGTACAAAAGCAGAGAAAGTTGCAGTCATTTCTAACTGGCAGGCGACAACCCACTCTGCGAAGTTAGTCCCAAAAATAGTACAATTTAAAATTAGGAATGGTGACGCAGCGGCATTAGTATCATGTTTTCATGGATTCGGGATGCCAATTAACTAAGTCTGTTCATCACTCTAATATTAGAAGAAAAAGAAAATTGCTCTACAACTAGCTGCACGTAAAATTTACTATTAGCTTTAGAATTTAACTGGCCTATTGTTTAATACGAAAGTTTGCAGCTAAGCAGTTCAGTGAACTTGGTTCTTCTTTACTGTAATGGAGCCAAGTAATCTAATGAGCAAGCTGTTAAATTTGGCCATTTCATTGAACTAGAACTGAGAGTTTGTTGATTTAAAAAAGAAATATTACCCACTTCAACTTCTTGATCATTCAGAATGAGATTTCAAAATGAGAAAATATACTGTCTATTTAGCTTTCATTTTCTTAGCGCGTGGGATATAACTAATGTATCCTCAGTAGGGTTCGACCAAGGAGGTTTATGGAGCCGGCGTCATCGCTTTAATGTGAAGCCAATTTGCCGCAGCTGGAGGCGGACAGCCCCAGAAATGGAGGCGGTGCGCAGTTAGCCACTAGCAGTCAGAGAAGCTGAACACTACTTATCCATGCTGTGTTCAAGGACTACTTTTCCAATATGCCGCTCTCATGCACCATGCACAAGTGCAGTAATACTTCCAAAAAAAGATTCAGACGTAAGTTTTCACATGTAAGTTTCGAAATTTTATGAATTACAAACTTCAACATAGATACATTTAGATAATAAGTTAAAATTAAAGCACACAAATTACTTTAAAAAAGATGAATGTCAAACTTACTGCTCATCTTTTAGGTGATTCCGTTCCAGATGATTACAATTTTGTCTAAATAATGATATTGACGGTTTCAGCGGTAATGAGGCTCTAATAAAATTCATTTGTGTGACAGTGGAGGGGTACCACCACCTCCGACATCAGGGACTGAACACCGCCCTGTTAAATGGCAGACTTGCGATACTCTGTGTCATTCGTGTTTTTTTCTGAGGCATTTATTGGAATTGTGTCCTCGCTGAATAATAAAGAACAACAACATTTACATAGAAACATTCATTTAGCAACTCACATCCAGTTGGGGAAAGAAATTGAAAATTACATACGCTTTACATACATGATTTTTTCTGTGTGTTCTAAGTTAATGAAGAACATTTTTACAGCCATAAAGTAATTTAATTTCGTTTTACAGAGCAAGTTTTATAGAATATAGGCGTTATGTTTACTGACCTGAAAATAAGGTTAGTTTATTTGAAATCTGAAGGCTACAATTTTTCTGTGAATGAATAGTTCCGTTAATAATTTAGTAGAGTGAGTAAATCTTAAAATACTATTTTGAGAGACAACACGTTATATTAATAAATAAACAGTATTATGTAGAGGATCGACTTTGAAATATTGGTTGTGAGGTGAAGTGAACAGTTTCTTTGTAATACAATTACGAAGTATAGAATTAAGCAGTTTTCTAAGTTGTATGTATTAGGATTCATTCACGTAGCAAGATCTGGCTGACATTGATTTTCATCAATTAAACATGAGCCAATAACATCCTCTGATGGATAGGTCAAAAGCACTTTTTCTTCAAGATCAATGAACTTTAAGGAATTTTTTTTACCGGTATTTAGAGAAAGAAAAATTACACACGATTCGCAACAAAGAGCATTCTTAATTTTCTTACTATGAATCCTCCTATTTGAGGAACAACGTTATAAAAACACACTGAATTAAAAAAAATAGAACAGTCTTCTATTTAGGACAATCTTGGTACATGCATTGTCTGTGAATGCATCTTTACATTGAACATTGTCAGACATTATTCTTTTCTTAGAACAGGAATTGTTTAATTCTGTTATAGCGCCAGATGAGATTAATAAAGATGGATTGCTTTTACTAGATGGTATCAAAATTGTTACATCTTCAACAGACGCACAGTAACCATTAAGTACATCTTTTATTTCGTTGTGAATAAATAAATGTTTATGGGAACAAGCAAATTGTTTTGCTATGGGGTTGTTATTGCAACCCTCTATTTCCAATTTTTCCAAAAAATTAATTCTAAATGATTATGACCTATTTTACACACAAGTAAAAACTCATGCCCGGTCTTAAAATTTTGTAAAAGAGTTTTCAATGCTTTTAATACAAATTAAAAATCCTACAAATACTGTTTTCCTGACTGACTCGTACAATAGTATGCCAGATGCTGGGCAGCAAAGTGATTATAAATACGAAGTGTCTTCATCAAGGGTAGAAAATACATTGCCGGTATTATTTGAGTTAATAGGTTTCTCATATCCATATGACAAATTATTTTTAGAATTGAAAATAACAAAGTCACTCCTCCACAACTAGGGACAAATGCCGGGTGGGCGGGGCTTGGGACGGCAAATGTGGCTTCACTCGCTTGACTGGGAAAAGATAGCAATGCCCCTCCACCCATTCATCCTCCTTGGACCTCACCACACGTCCTCACCACCTTTCCTAATTT
Source organism: Platorchestia sp. MABIK (assembly GCA_014220935.1). Taxonomy (NCBI): domain Eukaryota; kingdom Metazoa; phylum Arthropoda; class Malacostraca; order Amphipoda; family Talitridae; genus Platorchestia; species Platorchestia sp. MABIK. Next base: position 3,100 of record JACJUY010012967.1, on the reverse strand, counting down.
CAATTTAATTATCTTCAACTTTCAGTTCAAGAAAAGTAAAACAAAAATTAGTCATCTGCTATAAATTTGGTACATGACCCCGTTGAGCACGAAAACTGGAAGTTATTCTGAACGGCATTGAGCCTACAAGTTTCCTAATGTATATTTAGTCGATTTTACACCACTGTTGCATCAAATGATCTTAGAAGGCCGTTACAGTACGAAACAGGTTTTCGCGACGTCTACTTGTCGTTCTAGATCAGGGGCTCTTGACATTTTCAGTCTTAGCTTCTTTTATAAACTGGTGAAAGTTACGGACCCCTTTCCGAGAAAAACACAAATAAAGATGAAATTGCATGCAAGAAATGCACTTTATTTATTGAAAATTCATCGTCTCATATAGTGTATGATATACCCAAAGTATTAATAAGGTAAACAATCTGAAAACTGAAATACTCTCATCGTATGCAAATTAAGCAAGACAACAACTTTAATTATTTTGCTCAAAAGTTTATTTCAGTGGGAAGATTGTTGTTGTTTGGCTTGAATAAGAAGATGAAACTGTTTAGCGGTCATTGACAATATATTCAGCATGTCTCTGATATCTAATCGTTTTCGATTCTTCGTTTTGATAGAAATAAATGCTGAAATCCTAAACTCACAAAGATATGCAGTAGCAAAGGAAATCTGAGCACACAGCGCTCTTACTTTTTCAGACGAGGGTAGGCATGTGTTAACCCACAAAATTATTCTCGAAGGTTCTTCGTGTTGTGCTCATTTCGTAATGTTTGCATTGTCCTCAGGACAATGAAGTCATCTTTAGCAAGGTCGTCATCACTGATGCAGTCTATGCCGGCAAAAAAAGGAATGCGAATTCATTTTTCAATTTTAAGGTCACCTGAACACCACGCAAAGAAATTGACAGGGCTCTGGCACTCTCAGTTCCTTACTGTGAAAGCACTTCCTCTGACATTGGAAAGTTTGCATAATTTCCTGCCGCCTACCGTTTTGTAGTTTTTCTGAAGCATTCATTATGGTAACTTCAGTTCCTTGAAAAGTTACCTCATTCATAAGGCTAAAAATGTCTTCCAAGAAGGCTAAGCTCCGGACGAACTCTGCACTATCAAACTGTTCTGAAAATGGACTTTCTATTTCTCTCAAAAATAGAGAATCTGCTGCTCAAAATTAAATCAAACACTTCAAGATTTGTCCTCCTTAAAGCCAGCGAACTTCTGTGTGGTAGAGAAGAACTTCATATAGTGTGATCCCATTTCATGACAACACCTCTTGGAAACATAATGGTTCACGACCTTTGTGTTTTAAACTTCATAACATCCCCAAGCCGTGAACTGTAGAAAATCAAGAAAAATTGCTGAATGTGGAGTCGTACAAGATGGCAGCTGTGCAGATAATGATGGACCATCAGAGATGCCTACCGTAGTTGACTTTCACACCAGTAGAGAAAGTTTCTTTCAGAATTGGTGTCAGAGTCGGCGCCATTATATGCCGATGTAAAAAGAAACGAGTCACGATGACTCGAAGAGCTTCTTCCTGCTTTGGTGGAGAAAGAAGCTCCTCAAGTCATCGTGAGTTCATAACCCGCAGCAAAAACAGATGTGTTGCCTAACATTCACTGAGTACCAAGCACCGAGTCTGTGCATAGAGTCCCAAGATTTTTATTCCAGTCGAAGTTTTGCTCTGCAAAGAAACTATTCTCTAGTTTTAAAATGTTGATGGCCTTTGTAGTTTCCAAAAGGGGTTCACAAAATGGGAATTTCTCTTTGATGGCTTCAAAAAAAAAAAGGAAAAAGGAAAACAGTTCATATCCAAAAAAGTTCAGACATGAAATGTTGAAACATTGGTTTTTAAAATGCCTTAACATAAACATCCTTAATTGATAATAACACATTGGTATCGTAATACCCATGTAAAATGTTGAAACGAAAAATGATAGAAAAGCACAACAAAAATGAGTTCCCTTCGTTGCGTAATCTGCTTTTGACAGTGCATTTAAATATAAGTAACTAAAAAAACATAATCCTCGTAACGCCTAGTTGAAACATGCATTCGTTTGTGCGCACTAATATTGAAAAAAAAACGAAAATCGCATTCAAATACCTTAACTTAGAGATCCTTAATTGCTAATCATACATGGTTATCGTAATACCCATGTTTATGGTCGAAACATGATTCGGAGAAATGCACGAAAAAAATGCGTTCCTCTTCGTTGCGGTAGTCGGATTTTGGTAATGCATTTAAATACAAGTGACTAAGAAAACACAATCCATCCCTATTAAAAATTGAGGCAGTATTATACTCGCGTTACTGGAGAGTACCGCGTAGCGTTCGATATGTTTATGGGGACTCGGAAGTGTGGAATTATGCGTGGCGAGTCCAAGAAAAAACTAGATAATTGTACCATAGTCTGACCATGAACCGCATACGCGGTTCACATAAACCTGCCGCTAGCTGCCTACGAAGCAGCAGTCGTCTCATATCCTGACCGTAAGCCGCACAGGCTTATCGTATAAAACTGCTGCAATTGTCCCATCCACTGACCTATTTCAGACTGTGGCCACATAGCAGCAAAATGCTAAAAATATACCCAGCAAGTAGTTTTCCAATCCATGATCTGACCATAAAACGCTATTATCGGTGGCATTTTTTGGTCGGTACAAGAACTGGAAAACTGCTTGCTGGGGATGTTGGCGTACATGTTTTTTGCATGGACAAATTCCAACCTTAGACACTCAAAATAAAAATAGATTTTCAGGAGTGAAAAAAATGTCATCCCGCTTTCGAGTAATTGACATTAAAAGAACTTCAGCTAATGCTATTCCTACCTGGCATTGTATAGCTATTAGAAAATGTGTTCTAATACACAGATACCAGGTAGGAATAGCATTGGTTGGGCTCATTTTTAGGTCATGATTACTTGAAAACGGTGGAGTTTTGTTTTCGCCACTCTTTAAAATCAAATTATTTCAAGTTTTTCTATCTATGGTTGAAATTTGTTTGAGCAAAGACGGAAACCGAATATACATATAAATATACATATATATATAAATAGATTGCACTGTAGATTGTACGGTACAAATAACGCACATTTTTCCGTTTCAAG
>JACJUY010012966.1:1915-18201 GCA_014220935.1 Platorchestia sp. MABIK | reverse complement strand
CTTATTCACCACGTGTAATTTTGCCTTTTTTCTTGTTGTTGTTTTGCACTCCTAGATTTCATGAATGTTTTGCGCCCTTTTATTTTATGAGTAATTTGCGCCCCTTCCTTATGGGTGTTTTACACCAATTTATTTGTGTATATTTTTCACACATTTTACATGTTTGTAAAACCATTCATTTTCTAGATATTCTTCACTGGTTTATTTCACGGGTATTCTGCATTTTTTATTTAATAGCTGTAATAAAACTGTAATAAAACTGTGATTTTAGAGATTTTTTCCCTTAAGGGGGACAACTATTGTATCTTAGAAAATGAGCACTCCCAGGAGAAAATATGAGTTTCCGAGCTGAGAGTTAGAAAGTACTTCCTTTTGTTGATATAGAATATAATTTTGTTTGTTAGGGACCATTTTTTCTAAGTCAATTCTGTGTTGTTTTTCATTATTTTCAACATTTTTTTTCAATTTTTATTGTATTTGATAAACTTGTTCCTCACGTTACTGTTTCTATGCGCAGTGGGTCTTGTGTGGGAACGCACCTTGTGCATAGATCCCCGATCTCTTTACTCTCTACTAAATAGTGTCTTTTTCGTTATTCTCTTGGGAATGTACAAAAATATACAATTAAATTATCTAACCTAATCTTTGATAGATATTTCACACCCCTACATGTAATATGTCTTTCACATTTCTTGATTTTACGGGTGCCACACACCTTTGATTTTACAGATATTCTATGTTCGTTGGTTTTATGAGCATTTTGCACCTTTCCATTTAACGTCTATTTTTACACCTCTTGGTGTTATGAGTATTTTACATTATGAAGCATCACGCCCGATGTTTTAATTATATTGTATCATATGCGTAGTTGCACCAATCGATAGCGACGCTATATTGTTGTACTTCAGCCGCACCAACGAATAGCGACTCTATATAGTATTGTATTTACAGCTCCACCAACCAATAGCGATGGATATTCTGTATTAACAGCCCCCACGAACCAATGGCGATTTATATTCTGTATTAGCAGCCCCCACGAACCAATGGCGATGGATAATTTGTATTAACAGCCCCCACCAACCAATGGCGATGGATATTCTGCATTAACAGCCCCCACCAACCAATGGCGACGTTGTATTGTTATATTTACAGCACAGCCGCACCAACTAATAGTGACGTTGTATTTACAGCCGCACCAACCGATAGCGACGCTGTACAGCGAGAAGCCCATCAGTGCGGCACAATGGTCGACAGCGCGACCGGTTTTGGTAGCCCTGAGCCTGCCGTCAGGGCAGATCAACTTCCTGGACGTGTGCGGGCTGCAGCAGGCAGACCAGGCCGTGGCGCTGCTGTCCAGCGGGGCTGCTGGTGCCCCTGGTGCTGACAAGCCGCTCCTGTCGCTGCCGCCTCCTGAGAAAACCGCCCCCGTCACTGTCATTCAGTTCAACCGCGCCAAGTGAGATACTGTTTTGGATGCGTTTTTCGGTGTTCCATAGGAGTACTGGAGTTATCCGCGCTAAATAAGGTTCTATTTTTGATAGGGCTTCTCAGTGTTCCTTAGGAATAATGGGGTCAACCGCGCCAAGTGAGATGCTGTTTTGGATGGTGCTTTTCAGTGTTCCATACGAATGAAAACTGGGTTTCAATTTTTGTTCAAAATGGCTTCTAATTTGATGAAAGTTGAATAGAAGATTCTGAAAAGACCCTAGACAAGGTCAACTAAGTAATTTATTATAGTTGTGCGTTTTCAACTTTGTTTGGTGGATAAATTGTGTGAAAGCTTTTAAATTGGTTAAATGAGTATGAAAATGGGGAATTTAATTGGTATTAGCTACTATTCGTTAATTAACGTAGAGTAAATTGTCGAATTAGTTGCTGCTGCATTTCCTCTGCTGTATGCGTGTCATAATTGTTTTTTCTACAGGCATTACTTCATGGATGATACTTTGCTCGAAAATGAATAAAATTCTTGTAGTAGGTAAATGAAGTGGACTCTGATAGAAATTACTCGAGTTATGGGGTGAAAAAGCCTCTCTCCAAGAGTGACATTGGAAAGCTAGCTTCCTAAATGGTTGAAGTCAACACCAGGAGAACAGTGATTTCCCCTGTAAACATGAGCTACTTTTTCCTATAAATGGAAGTATAAATGTTGAATTTATACTTCCTCATTACATTTTTTTTAAATAATCTTTTACGTTTCGGTAATCGGAAGATTCCGGAAAACTAGCGGTCTTTTTTTTTTTCGGCTACATAGTCCTTTAATGTTGTATTAACACGTCAACTTACAGTATTTTAATTCTTCCAAATAGTCATTGACGTTTCGTTAATTGGACGACTTACTTATTTACTGCTAACAGAAAATTCCACTGTCGTTTAGTTAATCGGAAGATGCCGGAACAATATCAGCGTTTTTTTCCTGCTACATTGTCCTCTAATATTGAGTGAACACGTCACCTTAAAGCATTTTAATTCTTCCAAAAAGTAATTGACGTTTCGTTAATCGGAAGGTACCGTAACACGTTCAGTGTATTTTTCAGGCTAAACTGTCTCTTTATGTTGGATGAACACGTCACCTTATTTTAACTTTTTCTTCATTCCTTCCTTCATTTTCATTATTTTCATTGACGTTTTGTTTGTTGGACAACAAACGTTTTTACCGCCAACTTGAGACGTTTCGGCGTGTAGTGGGAGCAGTCCCAAGGGCAAATGTGCGGGGGCCCGAGCTGAGAGTTAGGTACGCCTCCTTTTTGTTGAAATAATGTTTTTTTTTCGGTTCATTGCTGTACTGTTTTTTCAGCGCCTGCTATTTTCTACTTGAACTTTTATTTTGTTTCATGAACTTCTTTCTTAGCTTACTACAGTATTTCTATGCCCCTTCTGTATAGATTCCATGTTTCTTTCTCTCCGTACTAAATGGTGCCTTCTTCTCTTCGGAACGTCTTTTTTTTTAACGGTTAGGAATGTTTAAACTTACATCCAATCTAACTGTTACCTTATTTTCGTTCTTCGTTTTCCTTATTCTCATTTTTTATACCTTCATTCATCTTCCTTATTTTCATTCTTCATACCTTCCTTCATTTTCCTTATTATCATTCTTCATACCTTCCTTCATTTTCCTTATTTTCATTGGCGTTTTTTCACTGGACTACACATGACTCATAATTGTATTACCGCTCACCGAAGAAGTTTTGTCGTGCAGCGGGAGCCTGCTGGCAGTGGGGGACAACCTGGGCCGCGTGTGGGTGTGGCGGCTGCCGAGCAACATCGTGTCGCCGCACACTGCCGACTTCACGCGCCTCAAAGCCCTGCTCGAGCGCGCCATTGATCTCTGAGGTGTGTGCTGTGCTACGTCTTGGCGGACTTCACGATGAGGAAAGGGTGTTTTTTTTTTGTTATGGTGTCGCCACAATTCGAGTTTTTGTCGTCATGCCGGGCAGTTTCAATTGATTTTTATCTTCTGTCGATTTGTCAGAATTCGGTTTCTGTCTTAGGTTGATTCATTTAGGTTCGTTCTTTTAACATTGTTGTTGATTAGGGAAAAATCGTACTGTTGAATACTAAAATTTTTAACAAGTGAAAATTATCTGATGCCTAGAATCGTGTAGTGCACCCATCCTTCTATATGAATTGTCTAGCAAGTAGGAATGTTCAAAATTAGAGGATATTTTTGTATGCGGCGGATGAAATTACCATATATTAGTTGCGAATTTTGTAAATCTAAAAAAAAAATCTTACTTATTATTCAGATCACTGTTATGACTGTATCAGAAATAAGAGTTTGTGCAGTTTGAAGAAAGATGTCTGGCAATGTTAAGCACAACTTTGAATCGTTTATATAAATAACGAATTTTTATTCGGAGTGGAGATTGTGATCCAAAAACTCTTCTTCCACACCTGCATAATTTGTGATAGGTAACTTATAGCAATCATTAATCGCTTAGTTCCTTGAGAATCTCACCTCTGATCTACTCTTTATTTTTACCAAGGTTGAATCTCACTAGCACTTGTACCTGGCACTCCTGATCATTAATATAGTGTGCGACTCACGGCACTGTGGTGAATAGTATTAAGTCCTGTAAAGGTCACCATCGCTAACCGACGCTGTGATATTACCTAGTCATAAGAGAATCTCAAGGTACATGTTTATTCATATTGCAAATATTGTCTAGTCAAATCTAATGCGTATCCATAATGAAAAGACTTTTTTTCATTGTTTTGATTGAAGATATGAAATAATTTTGATTTGTAATTTTTTTAATGTTTTGAAATGTAATGCAGAACTACTATTGAGGGAATAGGACATTCAAAAGTTTAGTACCTCCCTTGATTACAGTTGGGCTTAAATATGGTTGTTATCAATCCACTGCAGTGTACAGCGCTGAGTACCTTTTTTGTAGCACATTAGAATAATTGATCACGGTTGCAAGTAATCACGTTAAAATAAAACTGCTAAATAACTATTATAACTTTGCAATGGCTCTCAGATTCATCGAAAAAGCTCCGAGGAGGGGTCTAAAAAGATACGATCCATGTTACATTCCAGAAAAATACTAGACACATACGTGTATAATTAGAGTCGTCTTGCTAGTTTAGTATGAAATAACTATTTGTTGGCGGTGGGCGCAGATGTTGAACAATCTATTTTCAAGATTAGTTCCAAATCATCATTTTTTACATTTTACTTACTCTTTTTGTTATAATAAAACTCTCCGTCAATTGCTACATTGGAATTGGGCATTGTTGCACAAGTTTTCCTCTAATAAAATGCAATATCGTGCGTTTTGTCTTTTTTTCCAGTGAATTTTTCGTATTAGTGTCTATAGTTAAGTAAATGTTGGAGAACTTAAATACCATGTATTACTTTCTTTTGCCTAGGGTTGTTTTTAATAGGCATCGAACACAGGTGGGAACGTTTCGGCTATTCTGCATACACGAGAAGAGATTCGACCTTATTCCTAGCATTTTGAGGCTCTTACCACTACTGGGCAATGTGGTACGTTACCTCTCGGTACTGGCACTTACGCCACATTGAACACAGACATGTTCGGCTACCCTGAACACATTCAAAAACAAAACGCTGACGCCGTAGCAGTAGAAAAAAATCCCGAAGATGAAATTTTAACAAGAGCTTCACCCCGTCAAATAATCCCCCAAGTCAACGCAGCATTTAGAAGATTTGATTAGATTGGATTATTAGTTAGTTTAAGCCTCCCTATCCTCAACAAATGAGATCCAAAGAGAGGAAGGAAGAAGGCACCATTTAGTATGGAGTTAAGGGAACGTGGAATCTATGCACAAAGGGCATAGAAACATTAAGATGAGAAAGAAGTTCATGAAACAAGATCAAAGTTGAAGAAGAAAGTAGAAGGTATTGAAAAAACAGGACAGCAGTGAGCCGAAAAAAAGTTGGCCCGTAACAAAACAAAAACCTATGTTATTTTAATAAAAAGAAATCCTACCTAACCTTTAGCTCGGGCCCTCACATTGCGCCCCTGGGAGCGCTAATTTCCATAGATACAATAGTTGTATCCCCCTGAGGGGGCGCAGTATTTAGAAATGAGCAAACAGTGCATGGGAGACAATAAGCATGTTGAGGTACGTCCTATTTTATCCATTAATTCCCTTACTCTATCAACAAAGTTACCAGAAGGCAATAAAACCACCGTACACACAAGAGTATCATCAGTAAACTCGCAATGCCATTCGATCGAGAAGATATTCATTGATAAGCAAGTTGTGCTCTCTTTTCTTTAAGAAAAGTGATAGGAACCTGCACAGAACACCTCCGTGGTACGCGTCTTCACCGTACGTAACATATTCTTTTGAATTTACAAGACACGTTTTTAACGTTTAGCTAAATTCACACACAGGAACCACTGGCACGTATCTATAATAAAGGAGAGCAAAAAATTAATAGTTCATAAAAATTTTCACACGTTCTTAAAAACAGGAATGGCCCGCGGAGGTTGCGTATTACTCAAACGCACGAGTTCGCTGCATCTGAAAAGAAGAACGTGAACATTTCGTAGAAATCCCAAGTTGACCTCCTGGTGAGTGTGCCTTCTTTCGAGGCCATTTCGGACCACCAGCTATGGTTTTACCACTCTGTTCTCTCCATTACCGTTCGGCTCCCGTAATTCTACTATTTGTGCTGTCATTAGTTTGACACAAGTAAAAAAAAATTCCCAATGCAAACCTTTACATCATATAGACGGTTATCCAGATTTCACGCAAAACAAGAGAAAGTTGCAAACATACACGGTAGATGAATTTATTTCAATCAGTGTGGCCGGTAAACCTTGCCAATGGAGACGAGAAGTCAAAACTGGAAAAGAGAGTCTTACGGTTTGGAACCTTGTTAGTCAAACCAGAATAGACCGCTAGGCACATCATTATGACGATCAATATTTAGCCTCACGAAACAAAAACAAAGTCAAACGTGAAAGAAAAAAGATAACTCATACAAGACGTTGCTTGCTCGGTACGCCGGCTTCCGCCAGGAGGGACGCCAATAAAGAATAAAAGATAAAGCTTGCTTAATTACAAATCCAGACCCACAAGAATATCGTGTATCAAGTGTTGCTGATTTGGTGGTGGACTGCTGGGGCTACAACTGAGAAGTTTTGTTCCCCAGTTACACTGAAGGGGACAGACACCAACAATATACCACTTGAATGTAGCTCAGGTAATCTGTATTTTCCCCGAAAGGAGTGAAGATGCACTAACGGACAAATCTTCCTGAACACATTAAACGCATTTCTGTTGCCATATTCTATTCTAAACACCAATATCGAAAAATGGAAGAATTCGAGACACTAAATCTGTTGCACGATCCAAGACTTCCTTGACAGGAGCGAGAAAAAAAAATTAAACTTAACTTCGAACCAGGAGTCCGAAAGAATATTACATAGTTAAAAAACAGTTTTGCCTCAAGTATCTGGGAAACTTGAGAAGTTCATGCGGAATCCATAAAACAAGACGAAGAGGATGGATAAAATTCTCAAACTTGTCATACAAGTACACAGAACTTTCCCATGAAATTGTTATTAATCCAATTGACTTTCATTAGAATTAATTTATAGTATCACGTATCATTCGGGTAAAAATAAGTAGCCCAGTATTTCCCCTTCGTTGAGTTGCCCAATTATTACTAAACGTTTTGAAAAATATTTTTCTACAAGATGCCAGAAATTTTAAAATATTCTTCACAAAGCCTGGAAATACGAAAAATAAACTTGGCCTTTCAGATCCTAGGATGAACTAACCTTGCAACCGATTCTCGAGTCCAAAATGCATTACGCTTGTCAACACGTGATTGTACACCAGATATAAATTTACAAGTCCATATCTTTAAATGCAACCACACAATTTATGTACACAATTCATTCACGCAAAGACCACTTTTAATGCTTCATTACTATTAATATTATACGTAGAAATTTACCATCGAAAACGTTACATTAGCATATCATCAGAGCATTTAGGGTTCAATATTTCATCTCTCTTTCACAAAGTCAGATAATCTCAGTGATCGCCGTATAGCAGCATAGTTATATAAGTAACTTTCCATCTTATGTTCGTATTAGAGCCGATTCATCGAATAGAAGGGTTGGATTACAACATTCAATAAAATAAAAAATGGAGTGGAGTGACCAGGCTGGTTCGGGGACATGGAAAAATAAAATCTGGTTACAAATAAGTTTTGAAGTCTTGGCTGCCTATTTTCAATGTCGCATCATTGACGCAGAAATGAAACGGCAACTAGAGTTGATTAGATTATAAGGTAATTTTAGCCTCTCACACAACATGCAATATGTTCCCCAGAGATGATAGAGGAAAGCACCAGTTAGTATAGAATTAGGGGAACGGCTAGGCTCTGTACTAGTGTATTCGCACACAGGATTTTTTTTTACGCACAGAAGCCGCATGATGGAAAGAAGTTTATGAAACAAGAAAACAGTAGTAAGAACTGAAATAGAAATAACAAAAATATCAGTTTCATTTCAATATAAAGAAGGCCTACCTAACTTTGAGCTTGAGATCTCACATCTTACATCTGAGAGAATAACCAAAGAAAGACATCACTCATTTCACGCAGTGTTCATTCGTTAGTCACTAAAAATATTTACTCATACCTGGAATGGGTGTATTGACTACCAGCATGAAATTTGACCAGCAGAAGCACAAAAATTTACAAATTTTATTTGTCCTCGCTCTTGACTTTCCTTCAATAAATACGTGAAAATGCATTTCAAATGCAAACAGTGACTCGAATAAAATTCATGTAAGCACTTCCAACAATTCAGTTTACGCATATTAACGCCGAGCCTGCTTTATTATTCAACATTCAAAGTGTACTTCAACTATTGTAGTAAATGATTTATTTTTGACCCATATCTTGACAAATTTTCTGAATCCGTCTGAAGTTTCACAATCTATCACTTACATGATACAAATTACTCTACAGTCGCAAAACTCGAAGTGGACATCTAAGAACACACTTCAATAAACTGCGCATTTCAGAAAATCTGCTCAAGAGAAAATCACACTTGTTCACAAAAAGTAATTTAGTCGCTATTACACATCTGTTTTGACTTTTTCACTTACTTAGGCTTGAAGAAATAATTGCACAAACATTTTTCTTTTCTGTGCAGCCAACTATATAAATTATCTAGTTAGAGAAAATGCGGAAAAGGAAGTATCTAGCTTCGACCAACAGCAAAATATTGAAATAATGAAAAATTTTACCTAACCTTTTAATCGGGCATTCAAACGTTAAATGCATAATTTAGAGAATGAATTCTCTGTACGGTAATTAATACAGGTGAATTAAAAAAACTCAAATGCATTATTTCATAGAATAACCCACCAAAATAAAAACGTAATGTTTCAGATTCGCAGAGGGGTGCCTAATCTAGACGGTTTTATTTCTTAACTCGCACATTCGAGACAAGCACAAAGAGCGGTAGAGTCAATTACGTCCCATCATTTCAGCTGGAAGTACCGTTGAAATCGCCGCACCCTCAGGCGAACCGCCTGAAGGTCTACAATGAAATGACCAACTCGTGTAACTCATTCGGGATTAGATTAGATTTTTAGTTAGTTTAAGCCTCCCTATCCGCCACAAAGGTGATCCAAAAAAAGGAAGGCACCATTTAGCATGGAGTAAAGTGAACGAGGAATCTATGCAAAAAGGGCATAGAAAGAGTAAATTGAAAAAGATTACAAAACAAAATCACATTCGAAGAAGAAAGTAGTAGGTGCTGAAAAACAGGACTGCAGTGAACCAAAAAATAGATGGTCCATGACATAACAAAAATATTTTATTTCAACAAAAAGAAGGCCTACCTAACTCTCAGCTCGGGCCCTCAATTTTCTTCCTGGGAGTGCTGATTCCCATAGATACAATAGTTGTATCCTCTTGAGGGGATCTTATTCGGGAACTGATCACAAAACTATACAATTTGCATTTCTACATTCGTACCCAGTCATACATTATTTCATGATAGGGAACAAAAATATGGCACAAGTCGAAAGTTATAGATAAGCATTTTCAGTTTTGCCATTATTTCATGATATACAGTATGTACCAGCTCTTCTACAACAATAACATCCAGTAAGTTACTCAGCAACCAAAACGAGTTCCGACTCAACAGCTGCGCGTAAGGCATACAAGCGACATCGTCCTTTAGACACCATGACTCCTCAATTCTTTGTATGGTTTGGCAATTAGCACACCTCGTATAGTTTGTCGCTCAATTTAAGACCTTTATACTAAGATATTTTTAAAAATCAGTGCTGTAGTACATTTCATGCATCAACTTTTTTTGGAGTAAACTATTTTTCTTTTTTTTCTTCAACACATAACATAGTCATTGATAAAATTTTATCTGGTACAATGATATTCGTTAGCCATGAATGCCAACAGTAAAAGAAGCTAGGGCTAACTCGGAGACGCACGATGGCAATGAGCCATGCAGACGTGAAAAGACAGTGCATCTTGCATTAGCAGATGAACTCAAGACAGCCCCGATAACCAATGAATATTCCTCCATGTTGAGAAATAGTCATCCTGGGTCTACCCCTTTTGAAGGGCATCAGTTTCCATTAAATTTATGGAATTTTAGTAAATGAATCACATTAGCTCATACTCTCAAGAGGATTTAGTTTCTCTTTTCATATCGCAAAACGGAAAACGATTCCGAGTAAACTACCCTTTATTTTCAAAATGCACATGCGTAGGAAGCTGTAGGTCCCATACGGAAAACGCTTTATGGGGGGGTTGACGGTCCCATGCATAATCTTTCAAGAGCCCTTGCATGCTTCAGAAACCACGATAAAAAAATAAACATTTGTCATAAAATGCAGGGTTTTCAAAAAGTCTCTCTCCAGGAAGCAATCTAGGTTCATTAATCTCTTAGCGTTGTCACACCACGCAGACGCTATTTTTCAAATCGGTTCCTTTGTAGTGATTATTTTTTTCTCACCTTACGCATGCGCAACTAAGCTCTGATTAGATTACATAAGTTAGTTCAAGCCTTCCTCAACACAAATAAGGTGTTCCAAAGAAAGGAAGGCACTACTTAGTACGGAGTTAAGGGAACAGGGAATCTATGCACAAGTTGTGTCCCTCCACAAGATCCCCCAGCGCAAAGAAACAGCAAGTTAGGGCGTTTATGAAACAAGATGAAACTTGAGGTAGAAAGCCCGTAAGTACTGAAAAACCGAACAGTGAACTCATTCTATTTCAACAAAAGAAGGCCTATCTAACTTTCAGCTCGGGACCTCACATCTTCCCACAAAAAACACCAATTTTCATTCATACAATAGTCATATCCTCCCTCACGAGGGGTGCACAACTTGCCCATCAGTTCGTAAGTGGCCAAGTCAAACATTGTTTTTCAGCTACGGTGTACTCTTCACTGACCTACTGAACAGAGACTTTTTGAACACCCTGTTCAACACCCTGTTCAAAAAATAATACACTAGTATGCAATTTATCAAATAAGGTGTTAAACTTGTGGTGAACGATGAATGGCGCAACGAACTACATGAAACTGTAGGTTCCAATGCCTCATATCTTGTTCCAAGGATCTTTCATCCCAATATATCTTAAAAAATACAGGGACTCGTAGGAAACCTGTTTTAATACATAAAAATTAGTTTGAAATGTCATAGATATTTCCACAATTATTTATGGTGTTAATGACTTGGAGCTGCATTCATTATTGAAGTTAGTTATTTTACAGTTCGCTTAAACCAGGGTCACCAACAACACTCTGGACTCCCTCGATGAGGCGAACTTTTGTTAGTCTAGTTTTGGAAACTCGAGTAACATTTTAATAAACAGGCACAGAGCCAGGGGTTTTCATGCATCCATCAACGAAATTAAAAGAGCTTGCCTCGTCAGAGGAAAACATTCCTCAAATTCAATTCTTAAAAAAACACACACACACACCGCGAATCTGATCTGGAAAGTTGGAAAGTTACAAATCAAAGAAGAAAATAATGATACATAAAAGATAATGTTATAAGTTCTAATATCAAATTTCATTGATAACACACTTTACTAGATCAAGTATCAAATCACGTACTTAGCGCAAATTTCAACGACGATTTTGAAGAAAAAGCTCATATAACACGTTACCGAATTGAGTAGGTACAAGATAAACAATAACCAAGGTCTCAGTGATACACTCCATCCAGTTCTTATGATTAAGGGTCAAATAAACTAGTAAGATTGCACGTATATATCTCTGTCTTAAATTAACCTACAACAGAGCGCAGCCAGGGCTACTTTTCACCTCTATCGGGACGAGAGCGGGATCTCGGCATTTCTTGCTTCTAAAAAGTCATCGCAAGAATAGTGATGCCGTTCCACTGCTACACAGAATCTCAACTATTCATATATGAGAAACGGGAAAATTAGGAAGAGTGTAGAACATAGATAACAGCTCACGCTAAAATTAATAAAACTGACACTAGAAAGGCATAACAGAAAATCGCACTTGACTCTCCGCAACTTCGGCCTTCTACAAGAGAACGGTGAGCAACTACGGTGACTCTGTAGCAGGCATTATGGCAGATCCACACGTTCAAGGTTTTTCTATGACCAGCTTCTCTGCAATAATTAAAAGGTGTTCATGGATTAAAAACTCAGGATTGTTTGTATGGGACATTAAAACTGAATGAATTATCAACACCAATAAATGAAAAACACGAGCAAATTTGACTTGAAGCAATGTCAGAATCCATTTTCACCTCAATTATTCACTGCACAATCAATCACCAGCACGGTCACTAACAGTTCAAAGTTTACAGTAGATAGCACTTTAAAGTCAGTCAGTACCTCCAAACGTATTAGAAGTTTACGAAGGGTCTTCAGAATTTCCCTATATGAGAACAGTTCAAACATAGAAGTCAGTAAACGGTTTCAGAATTTTTCTACATGTGAACGGTTTCCAACACTGGGACAAGAGTTCTGCTCATTTCCTCTGTCGCGGAACATAGGCAGGACCTCCACCGTCCGCCGCCTGGCTTTTGTCACTTTTGTCGTACGAGTCGACCAGCGCGAGTAGTTTGAGTGCGAGGTCCATGAGGAACGGAGGAGTGCCGGAGGCATCATCACGTAAACTCTGGAGCAGTTTTGGGATGCCTTCGCGAATCAACATCGGGCAGTAATACTTGCCTGAGGACGGTCACAGATTATTAGTATCATTGGTGCTACTATAACGCAAGGTCTACCACACTATACCATGAGATCTACCTTTAGCCAGTACTATGGCGTGAGGTTTGTTAGGTTACTAGTGGAGATTTCTTACTTCCACGCAGTTAATTTAGCAATAAACACTTAATTTGTACATCTTAATCTGCGCCTGGGTAGGCGATATATGGCGGTAGACCTCACGCTACAGTATCACCGTATTACTATTACTATTGCTTTTATTATTTAACCACCATAGATGCCACGCAAGTGAATCACTCTCTGCCTCCTGATGCTGGATACTTACCACATTTTACGACAGCTTATTTTTATAATGCAAAAATGGTATGTATTTCTTGTTGAAAGGAAAAATGTTTTTCTTGCTCATCACATCCAATAGATACATGTTTAACACAAAAAAGTTCAAATTAACAAATAATTTTGCCAATTTTAACTCAACTTAGGGTTGAATTCATTTAAATTTGACTTGGATTAATTTCAACTTGACTTGGATTAATTTGAAGTGAAAAAGATGTAGTAAAACAACGATCATTGATATACTCCTTCCAATAACAGCAACCACATTTAAACTAGATTAAGGTTAAAAAGTTAGTTTAGGCTTCCTTAATCACAAGAAAACTGTTCCAAGGATAGGAAAGATGAGGGCACCATTTATTATGAAGTTTAGGGAGCGAAGAATCTATGCACAAGGTGTGTTCCCACACAACTGCATAGAAACTGTATGTTGAGGAGCAATGCTATGAAATAAGATAAAAGTTTAAGAAGAAAGTAGTGGGTGCTGAAAATAGAACAGTACTGAACTGAAAAAAAGATTGTCAGTAACAAAACTCTATTCTATTTCAACAAAATGAATCCTAACTTAATCTTTAGCTTGGGAGCTCACATTTTCTCCCTGGGAGTGCTAATTCCCACACAAGTAACAACTGTGTCCCTCTGTGAGGGCAGCACTTAAAAACTAATTGCTCAGAATTAGTCATTTTGACATCAGAGTTCAGGCATCCATGGTCCGCCCAATGGGTGCGTTATTTTTTCCTATTCAAGCACAGCACAATGGAACAGGAGCAACAGAGCTCGTATTGGCTCTCGTATCACACATACGCACACCATTAACTGACGCAACGCAACTTGCAACAGTGCTACATGTGGCCCAAGGTGCAGTATTGCAACCTGCAACCAGCACTGGACACTTTCATGCAGCACTACTCACTGTTGTTGGAGATGCAGTATTGCTACCTGCAGCCAGTAATGGACACTTTCATGCAGCACTACTCACTGTTGTTGGAGGTGACGTGGTGCAGGGCCCACAGTGCCCACAGCTGCACGTAAGGCGACTCTGAGGCGTGCAGCAGAGGCAAGAACGGCTGGAAGGACTTGTATGCCACCATCTCCTCGATGGGAGACTCCCAGCCCATCACTGCGTCACCCTGTATAACAGAGAGACAATCTTTCAGTGCTGTATTCTAAGTAAAGTGACTTCTTGCGGCATTAACTCAAATACTCTGTGATGAACTCGGACTTTCATGAGCATAAACAAAAAGTAATTAGGCATTTGAAAGCCACCATCTCTTCGATTGGAGACTCCCAAATCATCATTGCGTCGCCCTGTATAACAGAGAGAGGACATCTTTCAGTGGTGAGAACGCATTTTCTAAGTAGAGTGGCTTCTTGCAGCGTAAACTCAAATACATTGTGATCAACTCGCACTTTCGTGAGCATAAACCAAAAAGTAACTATACATTGAAAAGATTAGATTAGATTATTAGTTAGTTTAAGCCTCCCTATCCTCAACAAATGAGATCCAAAGAGAGGAAGGAAGAAGGCACCATTTAGTATGGAGTTAAGGGAACGTGGAATCTATGCAGAAAGGGCACAGAAACAGTAAGTGAGAAAGAAGTTCATGAAACAAGATCAAAGTTAAAGAAGAAAGTTGTAGGTGCTGAAAAAACAGGACAGCAGTGAACCGAAAAAAAGTTGGTCCATAACAAAACAAAAACCTATGTTATTTTAACACAAAGAAAGCCTACCTAACCTTTAGCTCGGGCCCTCACATTGCCCCTCTGGGAGCGCTAATTCCCATGGATACAATAATTGTATCCCCCTGAGCGGGTTATCCATTGAAAAATATGTAGTATAATTTAACTAATGATGAATGAATTTCAGGTTCCTCCCGATCGGAAAATAATCATTAAATTATAACGGTGTAATGCAGGAAGAATGTTATCCTGACAAATTCAACTTCATGAAATAGAAAGAAGAGCCCAACATGCAATGAAGACAAAAATGGTGCAAAATAAAACGAATAGAAGTGTCCTGTAAACAACAGTGTCGGTACGTCGTATTTACTGCAATAACATGAGACAAAATTACCTTAAAATTAAATCACAAGCAGTGCTGCTGCATCACATCGAATTGGCATATCATGATAAAGCTAACAAATCATTGCAAGCTGAGAACAACTAATAGTTTGCAGGTTTTTTCCACGACATAAGTGCCACATAAGCAAGTATTTCATCAACAGCCTTTTCGTCAACATAACATATGTATATTATTGCAATGAGATGCGCATCGAGAACAAAATAAACAAATGGCAAAAAAAAACTAGCCATATGGACCATTCTCAGTTTATCCCCTAGTATTGTGCCAAACACAAATTTGATTAACGATCCAATGACGACAAAGTTCGAAATTTCAGCTAAGAGCAATTTCAAGAACCTCCTCACCTGAAAACTGCAAAGCCAGATCACCGACAGAAAAGGTTGATTCATGTGCTTAGTTAGCCGTGGCTTGACACTTTGACCGCAACATGCGCCACAGAGGGGATTTCATACTGCTGCTTGCTGACCGACCAGTAGTCACAACTTAATTTTTTTAAGTACTTAATTAGAGGTAAAGGAAAGCATAATCCAGTTAACGTTAGCTATTTTCAAAATTACTCACTACAACTGATGTTCAATTTGAGTTGAACATTGAACTTTAGTTTAACCAATTGCTGTCAAAGTGTTCAAATGAACCATGTTCAAACTATCTTTCAGGTGTGCCTCACCAGCTCTGAGAGCACTTCGTTGTACGGGAGATCGTCTCCAGCCTGCCACGCAGCCTTCTCCGCACACACGAGATGTGCCGAGATGCCGGCAGCGAAGTAGCTCACTGCGATGTGCTCTGATTGCAGTTGGCGCCTGTGCAAATGAAATACAAATGTACATCCTACTGGCATGATGTGGCGTGAAAAGACAAATCTAGAGGAGTAAGGGTTTTGTTTAGTATTCATTTACACTTCTGGATTTCCTACACTCTAAAATCCAGACGAAAATTCACCACACGGCACCAATTCTCTGGAAGGAATAGATATATCAGCTGTGATCGTGTTGCTCAAGAAAGATACAGGCAAGTAGTTAAGAAAATACTATAAAATTTAACAGAAAACCATCACAAAAATGCTTGATGGTGGCTTTAAAAAGCGTGATGTTATCTCAGAAAAGCGTGATGTTATCTCAGAAAAGCGTGATGTTATCTCAGAAAAGCGTGATGTTATCTCAAAAAAGCGTGATGTTATCTCAGAAAA
>JACJUY010012965.1:2093-20863 GCA_014220935.1 Platorchestia sp. MABIK | reverse complement strand
TCGGAGCGATTTTCGAATTTCCTCGCACATTTCATGAATAAATCTGACCCATATTCTTTTGTCCTTTTTTCGCTTTATGCAGCTGCAAGCGAAAACGTTTGAAGTCTGATCCACAATATCACAGCTGCCCTCATTCTGGACCAGTGAGCGCTTAAGTAGGCTTGTCAATGCTCCTTTTTATGGGCATCTGAGCCGATCTACACTTGCATACCTAATACCAATACACCATTTTAGATCGTCAATGTAGGTTGCGTTCTTGAAATTTATACACTAACACCTATACGCTATTTTGGATCGTCAAAATAGGTTGCGTTCTCGAAATTTGTACGCTAACACTAATACGCTATTTTTTATTGTCAAGGTATGTTGAGCTTTGGAAAATTAATACGCTAACACCAGTACTCTATTTTGGATCGTCAAAGTAGTAGGTTGCGTTCTTGAAATTTATACACTAACACCAATACGCTATTTTGGGTCGTCAAAATAGGTTGCGTTTTTGAAATTTATCGCGGTGGTTGTGCTAGGCAACAAGTCTTGAGCTGGTGTGTTGGCAAATTTTTATGTCTGTTAGTGTTGATCTAATCTCAGCTGGTCAATTATTATACGATATAAAGGTAAAATATGTAATGCTTTTCTATGATGGTACAAAAATCAGTTGAAAGAAGAAACTATGAAGTCTCTTCACCATTAAGTTATGTATTCTTGAAAGAATTACTCTCATGCATCGATGAAAAAATTTAATGTTTCGTTTGTGTGCACATTTTTTATGAATAATGTAAATTATATCTCTGTCGTGAGCAATCCTTTTATGCCCAAATTTTATGGTCTAAGATTAATAGCCTTGAGTTTAGATGAGCAAAAAAGATGAATATTTGAAATGAATTTTGTTCATCTCTCAGTTCCTCACAATAATTGAAATTCAGTTGAGGCAAAATCGTATAACTCGCTTGTGTGCTCCCAGAGAGTCGCACAAGCCAGACAATTATTTGTGTAATAAGCACTTATCATAAAAATTTGCTTCATGGATCAGTTNCCTGTGCTTACTTCAAAGGTCATTTGCCAGTCCTTTTAGGCTTACATTGTTTTCTCCCTAGCACACAAAGATTGTAATTTTAACTACGTGAAACTGCTTCGTTTATTTAATTATTAGAACGAAAACTCCATATCCAAAGTTCCAGAAAGAAAAAACCTCAGCTAGAAATGAGCGTAAACAACAGAGAAACACCGGCGTATCTTGGATTCCTCCCTCCTTATATTTTTACGCTTTTTTGCTAGCGAGCAATGCTCGACAGCCAAGTTTTTCAAAGTCTGCGCTCGCATCTTGGGTGTAAAAAGGCTCAGATATTTGCGTGGCACTCTCCGAGTGTCAAATGTTTTTTTTTTTGTCTCAACGCTTTGGGGTTTTTAGAACTTTCAACAGAGTGCATTCCAACCGGCTCTCTTTTCATAAACTCCCTTCCTTGTGGGTATTAATGACAGCGTCTTATTTTTGTGAGGTAATTAGTTCAGTTTGTTTGATGCTGCACGACAAATGTTTAATCACAGCAATAAAAGATATCTTTTATGGACCATTAAGTCCTGCTGAAGGAACAATTAACATGCCAATTAAAATTCGACGACACTAATTCCACAGCTAACGGTACAAAGATTGAGACTTTCGCTGGAGGATTTTTTTCTTCTTTTCCGACATCTCAATTCTGTGAAATAGGATAAGTTCAATCTAGGTGTTAAAGTTACATTGAAGGAACTTTCTTCTTGTGTTAAACTAAAAAGGAAGTCGCTTAACATTTTTTATCGAACCAATGTCAGTCGTTAAAATTTAATACCTCAGTCAATCTATAAAACGTAACTTTCCGATGTAACTATCATCATGTTCAAGCTAGATATTAAAGTAGATAATTTAAATACAGTCGCATTGATTAAAGCGTAGATCAATTGTTGTAGCCAAATCAGACGCAGTACAAACACAGAAAATCAAATAGCAGACATGACTTCGAATTTTCTTAAAAAGTCATAGCAGTTTGTTTACAAATCTGTTGAAAGTGGTCAAGTCAGTCCGACGTTTTTTCCACTCACAGAACTGTCTTTAGGACCTCTCAGAAATGTCCATGAATATTTGAGGATGATTTGTTATCGATTACAATAGCGAACACACGGAATACAATCAACTCATAACAACTGAAGCCCAGCTTATGTAAAACCCCATGATGACCTTCTTGTAACTCAGCGAAGAAGAGGGCAAATCATATAATTGCTTTACGCAATAAGCAGTAATTCCAAACACAATGACGAGCTACTGGAGATCTGTGTAAATTGGAGCAAAATGATGCAATTGATGAAATGCCAAATTGCTAAACGAATTAATTAAAACAGGTCATCGGCCAACACGTTCTGACTTCTGCGCACTTCTGAGCTCGTCAATTACAAACACGTGTTATCGAGTTCAGTTTTATCCTCTGGAAATTGTGGTGGAGGAGATCTTGAATGCCATTATTTCAAAGAAAAAATGACATCGTGTTGTTCGTTTGCACTTGGTTTATGTTCTCCATTTCCTCTCATGTTCATTCTAATTACAATTTATCTTGATCCTTCAGTGAACGGATTATCGGTAAGTTGGGTCATCCTGTGATCCCTCATGCATTACATGAATGCATTTATAGTAATCTGTTCTTAGAATTAAGTTCTCAGTATTCAGCAACTGTTTTCAGCCCCGTTCCCCTGAAGTTGAGCAAAGGATGACGACAAGTTTTTCTCTCACCAATAATGCACAAATGTAGAAGACAGCAAATTACGTAACGTGGTCTCAGTTATTGTCATCGCTCATTTAACTATAAGTTAGAAATACAATATCAATGTGTAAATTACTTATTGATCAACACATGAGCTTTGTAGTAAAAGTCAGATAGTAATTCTGTTCTATGTGTTATGATTCAGATCGTTTTACGAGTTTTCCCATATTGTTCAAATGGAAAACAGTAGGTCTTATGATCACGTTAAAAAACGCATCGCTAAGTATTTTGCTTATTTCTGATACCCTTTATCATAAGAAAACCGATCGAAATTTGAGCGCTCATAATTTGGCTGGCGAATCCTAAGAAAATCGACCGAGCGTTGTCGATAATGAATCATCTGTCAAAATATCCTCTTTTGAATCTGACAAGAAGGCACAATGAAAGCAATCGCTACTTCAAAGTAAAACCCAGAGACTTAGATTTTCGTTACATTCGTCATCTACATGTGCGTGTATCACTTTCATTAGCTTTAGTTGAATATGAACGAAAATGAAATTCATGAGGAATTTTTTAACTGAGCACTGAAATGTTTTTGAGTTTGCAACGGGGTATAATTTCACCGAGTGAAGAAAAGTACCGCTTTTCGTAATATCCACAACAGTATCGAAGAAGAATTTTCCCGTAGCTTAATAGATACTCCATTGATTTTTTACTCAAAAGATCCTTTGAGCATTTCTTGACTCAAAAGATACTTTAAACATTCCTGACATAAAAGATATTTTAAGTATTTTCGACTAAAAAGATACTTTAAGTGAACATTTTTCAGCCAAAAAAAAACACTTTGAGCATTTATTGCCTAAAGAGATACATAAAACTCAAAAAGCTCACCAAGAAATCAACACGAACGTCCTGCCCCATACGCAACACTGAGGATGTAGTTCTATCGAGTCCATCTCTACAAGACCTGCCGCCTAAAGCACTCAGAGCTTGTATAAATCAATAATGCATCTGCACTGTCTGGCCCGTCCAATAATTCGAAGCGGTGATTTGCCACGCACAGAGCCCGGAGAATATCCATTATAGGAATTACACTCCTCAGAATTGATGTGACGTGACGCATAAATTACCATTTGAAAGAATACCCACAAATGGACCTCGATTGCGTTTGAGGTTATGCAATAATCAATAAGTCTGCAGCAATCTCTCAAAGTTTGCTTAAAATTTACTCGTGAGGATTTTTTAAAGCTGGATATGGAGGAAACATGAGCGCTTGTTGGAACTTGTTCAGGGAATGTTTAAAATTTGTCCATGTTTTTAATGTAATTGTTGGTTAATCTGCTTGACTTACATTTTCGCATTGTACTCGTTAGGGAGTTCAAACTCACGAACTCATTTCAAGAAATCATCAAAATTAGAAGGAACATCGCACACAAAGGATACGTATTTAAACGCATTCGTAAAAGGCCTCATGATGACTTTCGATGCTAACAGCCGTTTTGAGCAAAAATTAGCTTTTTAAAGCCTGTGTTATAATTCTTGCACAGATTTCCTGTAAAAAATAAAACGAAAAATTCTGATTCTTTTCTTTCCCTTTGCAAATGCGGTTGCCACCTCCATGTCATGCTGGGGGATAAGAGAAGCAGATACCCTCAACGAATGGCGCGAAATCTCAAAGAAAATTTGCGTAGAACGCAACTCAGTACAATTGTACTCACAAATCACACGACTAGGCTTGAATTATTTGACATACCATGACACAAAAATTGCGTGGTGTCCCCAATACGCGCATGTGCTTGAGCACTCAAACAAACAACGCTTGCGCGTTTCCGTATGCCAATCCATGATGCTAGCACGCTTCGAATTTTCTGGGTCGCAAAGCTATCATGCTCGCCATATCTCTCGTAGAGCGATCCGAATTTGAAGCTTTCGGTAGAGCAATCAATGCTAACGGTGCCAAAAAATGCACGGCATTTCAGGTGAAATTCTGAAGAGATATTTGCTGGACGGGCAAAATATTAGCAACAGATAACTGCGATATGAGGTCGAGGTCAGAATTTAAATTGCTCGTGTACTGCGCGGCTACACATGAGATTCACTATTCCATCTTTACACTCAGGATCAGATATCAGTTCTGTGTGCCGTATCCATGATCTCTGAAGTATAGAATCAATGTTCAGCTCCATATATGGGAGAAATGACTAACTATACAGAAAAGATCATTGGTCAGCTATGCAAACAAATACCATTAGTGATCAGCTTTACATGTAGGATCTCTGATTAGCTCTGAATTCAGGATCTGTGATTACCTTTGTATGGAGGAAGAATGGTCATCTTTACCTACGCGATCAAGGATCAACGTTTAACACAAGATCAGTGTCCAAATTCCGCCCTCTGGATCGATGATCAACTTTAATCAGCTTTAAGCAAACAAGACAAGTTTACTTCAATCTATTGTTATTACCACTATTATTACTGCTATTACTTTAAGGTTTTCCTGCTGTGTCTGAAACTCGGACGATATTAGAGGGCAAATTAACTTCCAACTTGTAATTCGGGAAGCTTGAGAAACTAACTGCGGTCTGTCTACTATCTGCTATATTCTAAGAACGCTGTTTACTGCAGCCTGAGCACAGAGGGACCAGTGTTCGGTTTTCGTTAAGAATTAGAGTAAATCAGAGTAAAGTCTTCCGTAAAGAAATCAGGCGTATTTTGTAGAATATGATGGGGCCTAATTTTTGGTGAAATGCTTAGCATTTTTTGTGTCCAAGCTGGTTAGTGAAATGTGTTACATAACCATTGCCTTTCTTATGTAACAAGTATCTGATTTATTCTTTGATTTAAACCATGCAACTTCACTTTGTCTCTCGTTATGAGGCGCAAATAAGCAACGCGTGATCTAAGCAGAACACTAACATAGGATTAGTGATTAAATAACAAATTTCGATCCTTGCCAATAACTATTC
This sequence comes from Platorchestia sp. MABIK, assembly GCA_014220935.1. NCBI lineage: Eukaryota > Metazoa > Arthropoda > Malacostraca > Amphipoda > Talitridae > Platorchestia > Platorchestia sp. MABIK. The sequence goes on along the minus strand of JACJUY010012965.1, from coordinate 15,168 downwards.
TTGTATTTACATGTCCTTGCAATGAATCTAACTGCTACGTTAAGTTGATTTCAAGAAACATGATTATTGTTAATATTGTCATACCTGTCTCTTCCTTGCAAGTAACCTGAACTTCGGCTAATTTACCTTCAAGTTCAATATATTCCTTAGGATGTCACTCATAGCACTTATCTAGATATAGAACTTTTTTTGTTCCTGATTTTTCTATATTAGATAAGATCAGAAGAAAGTGTAAGTCGAAGGAACAAAACTTTCGGCTTTATATCTGAAATTTCGGGTAAAACGAGAATTTTCTTTCTTGAGGAAAAACTCGTCTGCTCTATCGATAATTTTGCAAACAACAATAAAATGATTGAAATTAACCGTAATTGTTTTGATGATATATTGTGTATGGTATTGTATAGTATTACACCCCACAATTCAACATCATCATTTTTCTTCTTTAGCTTCCTAAAGTGGTCTTTTTTATCACCAAAAAACTTTTTTTGCAAGAAGCGTGTTCAATTTGCCGGACAGACGTCGAGGTGCAGCGGGAACAATACGTCACAGCTTGTAGAACATCCTAGAAAGGTTTCAAAAAAGCGCTCTTAGCCTCCATCGACTGCTGGAAGACCGTCGAAAATCGCTTTTGACGTCCTCAACCGCAGCACATCAGGCTGGAACGTGAGACGAAATCGTTTTTATTGCTTATTTCCGTTTTGTGTTTACGTTTGCTCTATGGGAGTTATTCTTATGAAAACCTAGAGAATAAATTCATGAGACAAAAGTATTTTCACTTTGGTATTTCGCTTTATTATCTAGTATATTTTGTGAGCTGTCTTCATAGGCTAGAGTGAAAAGAAATCAGAGATTTACCGCAGAAAATAATAGATTATGTCCAACACTTCCAAGAGAGAAAATGACAAGCTTGGGGATCAAAGTAACTGATATTTTGTCAAAAAAATAAACGCTTGATACAAACCCCACCTGATGTGTAGATTTTTGTTAGAAAGAAAGCTTGACTTCAATTCACTACGATGAATAACTGAACTCTATTTGCACAATGCGAAAATTGCACTGTGACGAACGTAAAAGGTTACAGTCAGATTTAAAAGAGGCAGAGAGAATTCAGCTTGCTTGCTGTATTTCTAGTTAACATACATACGTTCTGGGACTGCTTTTGAGACACGAAATGTCATCAAAATTGCAGACCAGAGTTAAACTCGATCAAAGGGGGAATCGTACAAGTCAAACTTTTATCAGAAAAAGTAAAATTACACGGCCAATGTCACTACGACGATCATTATGGGTCAGTTGAGATACGAACGAAGTCAAGAACTGCAATATGCTGCACATGTGATATCTTAATTTTTAAGATGACCCTTGCATTCTGATGATTATGGACAAGGAGTAAATTATGAGAATTATGCATGTGGTGAAGCATTCACCACAAGGGATGTGTTCGAGATAAATAAAATATGTGTTCAAAATATTTGGTCAAATAAATATGTGTTCAAAAATAAAGCGTTTGTATCTTTTAAGTGTTAGAATTTAGAGCCTTGCACTACACTCGATGTGTTAACTGCATCTCATGGTGTGTATCACGCTCGATGTGTTATCTGCATCTCATGGTGTGTATCACGCTCGATGTGTTATCTGCATCTCAAGGTATGCAATACGTTCACCCATTAAAAAATATTTGAACTTACAGATGTACCACGAGATGTACCACGTTCTACAGCTTCTTGCAGGGTCAGAATACCAAATGTATCACCTTTGACTCAAACTATATTTACCACTACTGTATTTTATTCATGTAGCTTCAGATGACTCGCAGAAAGTTGCGATACTTGGATGCATTCATATTTAAAATCTGAGAGATTACCGAGTCGCAGACCAGTGACCTTTTATGAAATTGGTACAGCAGTTGACGCCTGTGAACTTCTCTCTTAAAAATCCCGACCGAGGTTTCAAATGTTATTCCAGCCACTTCAGCTGTGGATATTTGTTACTAGAGCCCTGTTCACAAACTCAATCGTACAGCATTTTTTATACGCTGGGTTTAACTTTAAATTTCAAAGTATAGCTGAAATCTTTTTGCTTGTTTTCTTAAGGAAGAAATAAATCATCGGTCGTATTTTGCTGGAAAATCTGTGCCACAAAGACGGTCGATTGTTATGAGTCAGCTCACAAGACAAGGTCGTGCGTCACTTTACACTTTGATTAAAAATTCCCAAGGTAGTATAAGTGAGACAAGGACTCAATTAATCAGACCTTCGAAACGCACACAGTGTGGGATAAAAAGTTCTTTGAGAATTCTTGAATAACAGAAGAATGTTCATTGAGAACTACTGAATAACAGAATAAACTTCATTGGGAATTACAGAATCACATAACAAAGTTCATTGGGAATGAAAGAATTATGGAACAAAGTTCATTGGTAATTACAGCATAACAGAGCCAAATTCATTGGGAATTTCAGAATAACAGAATAAATTTTATCGTGAATTTCATCTGCTGTGGTCTGCGAGCGATATCGTGCCGCAATTATTGAGGTAGTAAGGACGCTTTTTCTTCGCTATTACAGAGAAACGAGCAGTAAAATTGCACCAGAACTGGCGAACAGAGCGGTGGAAAAAACGATTTTCAGTTTAGAGACTCCCTAATGCAATTATGCAACAAATGAAGTGTGTCAGGTGTTTCCAAGGGGAATTCTCTTAAACTATAAAAACAGACTTAAAAGAGGTTTTTTAAGAACTAATTCTAGTAGTTATTGGTTGAAAGCATTGCATGATGAATTCCTCCTTTAAGAAGCAGTAACCAAACGAGGGAGCGTAGATTATGCAGCTAATGTAATAATTGATGGGAGCATTCTAGATTTATCATTGAAAAAAGCGAGCATCCATTTGCTACCTTTACATAGCAGTCAATTAAATTCCTCATCACTTCATTTTTAATGCCATCATCTAAACAATAACTTCACCCAAAAGAACTGAAAGAAACGGCTATTTAAATAGGAAGTGATTATAATGAAAACATAAATACATTTTCTTTCCTTCCTCAGAGCACGACATGATTCACTCTTAATATTTCGATTTACCTTGAAAATATTTGTTGATTCAAAGTTCACGAATCTTGGATATTTTGAAACTTCTATATCTACAAGGAAATTCACATGTGGCTATCAACGTAGAATGAGCAAAGTTAAATTGTCATATATAAAACTTTGCACGATTTTCCGATGGTCAACTGCTATGGAAAGAACAATGAACCGAACGGCGAACAAAGTAAAAATGTGAAGAGAGTGTATCGAAGAATACAATACAGAGAACTGCACAAAAACCCCGGAGAACAAAGCAGCGGTGAACACAATGGAAAATGTAACAAATAACTGAACAAAGACCAAAACAGACACACAAAATATTCAGGAGAGAAATTCTAAAAAAAGGAATGTAGGACTCTTGAAAAAATTCTCCCATTTTCGAGGCCTAGTCATTACGGAGAGCAAAATGTTTCGCCACCTTGCTGGATAGTGAAACGAATAATTTTCATAATTTATTGTAATGAATAAGCATCACTTCAACGCCAAAGTCGGGTTAGGAGAAATAGTTTGTGGGAGATTTTTTATAATAGGAGATTTATTGGAGATTATTCCGCAATAACAGTGAACTAGCAGAGTATTCCTTGACCATCAAAAAGAGTTTAAGTTGGATCTGTAATTTTTCTCCGAAATTTTTTTCTGAGTTTATAATTGAGACGCGAATATTTCCTTTTCTTCATTTTTCTGATTTCCTATCATAAAGAAGGGAATTTCTGATTATAATAATGAATTGCTATAAAACAGAAACATGCAGTCGTTGTGTAGTGTTCAGGTATTCTGTTTACGAAGTAGGAGTAAAAATAGACAGACGAACAAAGCAAAGATAAGAGCAAGCAACATACTGTGCATCATTGAATAGAAAGATGATATTTAAGAAACAAATTGAAAGAAAAATGTTATACCAATTCAAACCCTAAATTGATTTATATATTACACTGAGGAACATTTTGAGGAATAAGATACAAATGAATTGATGCAAATTTTGCCGACTGCTAAAAAACTTTTTAATGAAAAAGGATTACAGAAAGTGCACAATCATTCTCGTGTGAAACCTTCGTTATTTAAAATTTTTTTAACAAGATAGGTTATTGATTAGAATTTGGCCAAATTGAAACACGGCTTCACGATTCAAATCTCATTAGAAAATTAGCACTGCTATTTCACTGGAGCTTCGGGTACCATGTATAGCATTCATGTTTTCAGGTTGATAACAAACTTGGCCAACTCATTACAGAACTTTCACGACAACCAAACTTCGAGCAGATTCCTTAACGATGACCGTGTTAAAGGACGATTTGATCAGTTAATGTTGCATTTAGAATTGAAGACCCAGAGTTTACTGTCAATGTTTTAGGTTTTTTAAATTCATAGTAATTTTAGGAGCTGTAGTTTCGACTTGAGCATTTTAACTGGAGTTATTTTAGAAGTAATTGTTTTACTGGTAAAATATTAGGACTAGTTCTCACTAGGGAAAGTTGTTTTGTGTATTGTTGTTATATAAGATTTTCCATTTGTAAAAATAACAGGGAAATTCTGAGTTTAATCAGCATTTTGCCATGAAAAGATTGTATTAAGGAAATGAATATTTCTTACGTAGTTTCTGAAAACTGCTCAAGAAACTTCTTAATATGAAAAATAGTGTAAAGACCACATGAATGAAAGGTTTTAGCAACTTTTCAACGTTTTACCTACCGCATATTTTACATAAATGCTGTCTCATACATCCCTTGGCCAGAGTAAGTTCATATTTTTTACAGCTTTACCGCTTGAATTTCCCGGAAAGTGTATATTATTTAATAAAAAAATTATAAGTACCTGCAAATCAGTTTCTTCGGGAATATTATGGCAAGCGAACTATTCAGAATAACAAACTAAAAACTAAACTCTGAAAATGTTGATTAATGATGAGGTAAATACATGATGAGGTAAATTAATGATGAGGTTAATACATTTTGTGGAGATTTTATCAAATTCATAACAACGAATATAAAAAGTCAAAATTTTAGAATATGCTAGCCTAGCGATAACGAAGTGATTTTCTTTCTAAAATTTACGTTGCATAGATCATCATATTCTTCATCTGTTTATCATCTGAAAAATTTAACAGCCTCAAAATATGTGTGTTTTTATCACCAACAGAAGTTAAAATCTGATTCGAACACATCACCCATAGAACTGAGATTACCAAATATTTATGAAAGTTTTCGAATGTTTCCATACTAATGTAAGGTTTTAAAAATTTCTAGAGCTGCATCAATAAATTTCTAGGCTTTCTTTCCCTGTTTTCCAGTTTTTTAGCAACGAAATACGAAATTAGTATCTTCACCCTAAATCATAGATGCAATCACAACCAAGATCTCCGAATGGTAAATCAGCAGACAAGAGCAAGCAGTACTCAGTCTATATCCCGGAGCGGCCTTTGGAGAGCAAGCTCCCCAATGGCATGCAGCATTCGCGTTTATTTTGACGTTTCGTCCTTGGAAGCAAATCTGACCGAGTGGCAACATTCCGCTCAAAGTACAGGCGGTTTTTCAGACGACGGCTGGCGGGTTGTTGCTCTTTGCAGCACTGCTCGTGGCGCTCACACATGCGTTCTACAGCTCGCAAAATGCATCGTGAAGTTTTCTCCCCGATAGCTTTAGCGCTCGTTAAGTGTACTTTAGGGCGCGTTTAATTCCGGAACAGTTTGAAATGATTTTTATTGATTTATAGTTAGGCAACGCTGACCATCTGAATATACAGTTTATGTAACTATTTTTCATAATTCAATTGAGGTAACATCGACTTTTATGTGCAAAATTTGTAGTTTATTTTATCTATTTTGTAAAATTAAATTAAGACATGGCCTGAAATTTAGTCACAGTGAGTTCCAACAACCTGCTCAGAACAATAGGAAATAAAAAGCAATAAAACACAAACATAAAATAGAAAAAATAATACATTGGGGAGTGTTTTTTACAATAGGATGCATCAACGTTAACAAGTAATTAGCAACCGTGGCAACTAGGTAATCTTAAAAAAAAACGAATTTATATTGCATTCTCTAAACAAGGTAACTTCGGGTCATAGTCTGATTTCTTAACTGGAATACGTCATGGCATCATGATTCCGATTGCACATTGATGCCCTGCTCATGATCAAGTGGCGGAACCTATTTAGCAGCTTAGGTTCAGAGTCTAGAAATAATTAATAATTTCCAAATTGAACCTTATCCTCAATAAACGACAACAATTTCAAGTTGAATAATGTTAGCAGCAGCAATGCTCGTAGCGGTAATAATTTTATCAAGGATTTTATTATACACAGCAATTAAAAGCCAATCTAAGCTAATTCTAGTGAATTCTTTGCATATTATAGCTAATTTTATAGAAATTGATTTTGAAAACAAATATTTTCTAGAGAATCATTTCGTCACCCATAATTCCATCCTTCCTAATTTTACCTAATTTTATACTTTTAACGTACATAGCTCACCTTCGAGCCACGTGTCTTCTGTGTGTTTTTTCCAGAGCTTTGGAGTGCAGAGGAAAAATAATTTAGCGACGTATTCACATCCTCTGACTTCTGGGAGTAGAATATTTTTTCTTTTGAAGTGACTAACTAAGTGAAAGACGGTCTTTTCAGAGCTCGGACGGAGTACTACATTGATTTTACTTTCCTTTTGTAGCTCAAGAGTACCTTCACACATTTCTTCTTTTAGAAAGGTTTCTACATATCTTCTTTTTAGAAAGCAATAAACTTAACTTGGTTTGCAATGCACAGCTAGAAAGATGAAGATTTTGTCTTGATTTACCCTATAAGCTCACAGAATAAAAAATGACTGGAAAAACTCTGCATTTCGAAACAAGGCTGAAGAAGAGGATTTTATAATAACTTATAACTAATGAAATCGCTACGTTTAAAATCATTCGTGTTAAATTTTCACTATAATATTCAATTTTCTGTGATGCCACACCAGTCAAATAAGTCCCCGTGTATTGTAGTCACGACCAATTGTATCGAAATGAATTTAAACAATTTTAAAAAACTGTCTTCCATGTGTTAATTATTAAGAACCCTGGAAAATGCAACCGTAGTGGCACTGCTTCACGCACGTGTAGCTGAAAATGTATACAAGAGGGAATTTTTCTTATAATAGGTCATCTTACTGAATTTTTACAACTGATGTAGGTTGATAAGCTGTGAAGCAAAACAAGATGAGGATTGAAACATTGTTGGCTGCCGATTGTTCACGTGGGAAAGAATTCTGTGAATCACGTGAACGTTCACCAGTGGAAATTGACACTGTTCAGGAAAGATCCGACGTTCTAAAGTTCCTGTACTAGTAAATCCCTTATTACTATGAAAATTGCTTAAATGTTGTTATCATGATTGAGAATTTCATGGTAAACAACATTGTGTTGAATGATATTCATAATTTTCTATAACAATTTTTTCTTTAGGTGTTAGTCCTCCTTGTTTTTCATCTTGTTGCATTCACTCCATTTTTCAGCACTCAGCAAAATATCAGTGAGAAATTTTAACCAAATCGATCTCCAATTTCAATCTCAAATTTTGGTCTATTAGTTATTAACACATGAACTGAATCAGACGCTCGATTACCTACCCCTTCGTTGCAGGCTCTTACCACCTTGAGTGATAATAGTAAGTCTTTGTATTTGCTTCTTAGCCTGAAGGAAAGCTGTCACGAGTGAGGATATCATCACTTATAGAATGTGAGGTTCTTCCAGTTGAGTCATCGCTTGTTTGTGAGATTCTCTCACATTATTTTGTCCGTATTTTAAGCAGTACATTTGTAAATTTTTATTCCTCATTTCTCACCGGTGAATCTGAGTATTGCTCTATATTTATAGTGAATAAATTGAACTCTTTTCTTGAAATCAATTATGTTTCAGTGTGTACAGTAGTGTATTCTCAGGTACCAACATGAGTTGGTTCCTGAATATTAGTGCATGAAAAATGTATTATTTTCCCTATCATGCAAATTTATCATAGTGGTATATTCAGAAATAACTTCAGACACGATAAATGAGTTTAAAACATACGGAATATGCTGAAAAGAAAAACTGTTGAACTTTTAAAATTTTATGAACATTGAAACTAAATTGAAACTTTAAATCAAGAAACAAGAAACGTGCCTTAGTATCGATATCATTGCAAACCTAGACACTTGATGTGTTAGGTTTTTATTGTACAAAACTACACTGATTTACTTCAAAATTCCCTCACATAAATTTCTTAAATAAGAACTCAAAAGAAAAATATCTTAATTGATAATACTATTACCACAAAGTTAAATTATAGTTTCAAACCGTAATAAAATCTGTATAAAAAATGGGTTCTCCACCAACATCTCGCCTCTTTCAGAAGCAAGACCTTATGAGAGTGGAAAAGAAAAGAGAAGGAAAATAGTTCGGGTTTTATGTATTTTTTTGTGAAATTATACGCTTTAGAGGCTTTTTGAAATGGATAGGAATTGATTGCCTACAAGGAAACTGCAAATTAGTTTTTATACTGACTCGACATAAGCTGAAACTATCTTAGACAAGCTCTAACATAGCTTAAATTGATTATTCAAAATGTCTTATATTTTAAGTGACAAAAATTGATTAGGCCAAGCTATCGATTTTCATAGCGAAAACCACTCTAAAGGTGCATCGCATCACATCTCGAGGACATGTGTCTGGGTGGTTTCCTTATACAAGGGATACATTTTTAGAAGACTGATATATAGACTGATATATTTATGGCGGCATTCGGTTATAAGCTTCATTATTTACTAAGGAATAACTTGATTTTAAAAATTGCTTTCCTTTGTGATTAATGAGGCGATAAAATTTTCAAGCTCTGCCCAATTCGTTTGATGTCACTTTGATCTAATATTTCAACATCACAATTAATTGTTAGTCTTATTTTATTCGTCCCTATGTTCTCAACAAGGTAAATCTACGACCAGTTTTTTCTAATGTCGGTGCTTCCACATCAATGGCAAGTTATTTCGTAAATTACTCGGCGGTCACATTTTTTGTTTATGGTTTTTAACTTCGCGGAGACAATTTTTTCCACTTCTTCGAGAATTTATACACATAATAACTTCGAATAAGTTTTCTAATAATTAAGTTTTCGTTTTTACGTCCCTTTTATGAGGGACGCTTTTTTTACAAGACAGCTTCATATAACCGCAGCTTGCTGTTTTATGTACCTTTTTTAAACGCTCCTATCTATTTTCCCGTCGTTCGATTTTTCAAAATTAGAACAGCGTATTAAAATTTTTAGAAAATCAAGCTCAAAATTAAGGAACATCGGCCGGATATAGTTTTTACATATTTTAATTAAGAAAACAAGAGCTTTCGCGAAAGACCTCCATTTTGAGTAGTGCTCTAATGGTGTAATATATGAACTGAAAAACTTTCCAGCTTTTCATTTTGATAAATATATAGTACATTTATACTTACATATGCATAAATACACATCGACAAGGTTACAACAGCAAACCTTATCATGATAGCACAGCTCATATAAAAAGATTTTCTGAACATTGAACTCAAAATGCATTGCACATGTTCTAATGAAACAAACACTTTGCTGCTGAATACACACACGGAAGCCACCTACGATACTCTAATCAGGAACCTTCGGATCGGAAGCCAAAGATTCTTCAAGCTTGCAAAAAAATTCTCGAGCTCAGATGCAGCAGGTCGTGTAGTGTAGCACAGGAGAGAGTGCAAGTCACAGAGGGGGAACCAAGGGTTCCCTTTGTGGTTGCTTTTACGCCTGACTTGTTCGTTGCATGGAGATGACACGCTGAAATATGCCATACCCCACAGCCAACTTTGCTAGGAAGGCTTCAGCTGACTCAACGGCTTTCACGCTCTTCTAGATGAGAAATTAATTCTGTTTTATTACTTGAGCTAATTTACGGTGTTACTGTGTGACACTCGGAAATCTTTTTTAAATCTCTCAATCCCTGTGCACTTATTTACTGAAACGTGTTATCAGAACGGCTAGGTGAATGTAATGGATCCTGCGTCACTAGAGAGAATTTATTTTAATGAAAGAATTTAAGTAGGTTATTAAACATAACTTCGATTCCTTTGATTCACGGATTTTGTACACTTAAGATACCAGTTCACGAACGACATGCGTTTTTCAAAGTAAACAGTGAAATAATAATTATGGCGTTACCTCTTTGCTCAGATGACATCACAAAGCTTTGTTATGCATAAGCAAACAATTTTTCCTTGCTTGCGTACCTCCTTAAAAAGGCCACTAAAGAATTAAAATCCAAAGTACATGCAAAAACGTCGGCATGTACATCAGAGATACCACAGGTTATAGGGCGCAGTTAGTGTTCCAAATAGTATATATTCCTTCAATAAAGACTTGGAGTGCTTGAAACAAGGAATAGGAATTTTGTAGGAACAATTCTATTAGGAAATTGGGAAAAGTTTTCCTTCTCAGTTGGGTGTCAAACAAATGAATAAATGTGTTTGCTTCGGAATTCGAGAAGAAAATATTATTAAACCGAAATGCTTAACATTGAACGCAAATATCATTGAAATTAAGTATTGAATGATGTCGTAAATGTTGATCTTAAGTAGGATATCTTAAGTACGATATCTTATATGTTAATTTAATGGATGATAGTTGGAGCATGATATCTTCAACATAACTCTTAAATATTATACTTTACGTGTGAAATCCTAAATATTAATCTCACATATGATACAGTAAATGATAATTTTAATTATAAAGTATTAGGTACTATTTCTTGAATAATAGTTGTACTTGAAAACGAACGAGACTTCAAGTATCGTACGTAGACAGACTCACGAGCACATTTGAATGGTAGCTGACGATCATTTAGCATCCAGGTATTAACTACTACAGATCTAAATTACTAAGATGCCCTGGGATTTCCTTCGACTTTTTAGTATATTCGGCAAAGGTATAAATCTTTACTAGAAGTGGAAACGTAATAAAAAGTTCCGTGGAAATGACAGTAGTTCTCATAAGGTGAAAACGGTGATGAAAATTTCACTTCAAATTGTGGTTACCTAAAGAAAATTTACCTATGAACAAAGTTTTTGATGCGAACGATGAGAATCTCAAGAACTGGGAAGAAGGATGAAATTTTCAGTTTGAATGGGGAAAATGATTTTCCACTGTCGTTCTCTAAACATTAAGAATCGAATAATATTTTAAGCCTGACAATTTTTATACTCATGCAATGTCACGTGGTAATTTGACTCCCTGAAATAGTAAGAAATCTTTTGGCATTAATAAGGTAAGAAATAAGGGAGGACAAGTAACCGTCACTAACCGAGTCAAAGGCGACCGAAAACTCTGTACTTCTTAAGAAATTTCTGTACCTGCCGCCGCAGCTCTCCCAGTGAAAAATCACGATCTTGTTTTTGTGGAGGAGAATACTTCAGTATGGCGGAAGCGGTCGTGTCGAGAGTGGGTGTCGAGCTTTGGCTGAGCAGTCGCGTGTGAGGCACCTGAACAAGTCCAGTTGAACTGCCTTTTTCTAATGTAAATAGAGAAAAAGCATAATTTTTGCATGATACTTCTGTACGTTAACTTCAAATGCGATGTCAACAGACCATTGCTAGTTTTAGTTACGTTTCATGAATAATTTTAAATAGTAAAAAATACGCGAGTTTTTCTAGGTAATCATATTGACCGTTATCAGAGCGAAATTTATTCAGAATTTTGTACTAAAAATTTTCCAAGGTGTGTTTGAAAAGAAGCATTAATTTTATGGACACAATTTTTCGGGAAATTGCACTCCATAATATCCACAGCGCATTGAACGTTTACTATATTAAGCCAATTTCTAAACTCGCTACATTTTTATTTCAAAGGAAAAAAGAGGTCCATTTCATACCATTATAAATATTTTTTACATATTAATCTCGTGGAAAAAAATTGGAATCAATAAAAACTTTTATCTATCACACATTTTGGAATTAGATGGATTCAAACTTTGTACGGTGAGAAAGTTAGCTTTACAATCTGACTGAAATACATTTTGCGAACTTACATGAGATAAAAAAATATCCCATGCGTATGTGAAGTCAATCTTTTCCACTTTTGACAATAATTCATAATTTTTAAACCACACACAATTTTTTAGCTTGACAGAAATTCAGACTTAGATTCACATTTTTCGCCAGAAAAAGCTTCTTCGTTTCGTGGTAAGTAAGCAGAAGCCAGATGATCAACGCGTACATTTCCGCAAATAGCTTGAGTCCACAAATGCGAATGCAATTAACAAATCACCAGAAATAATTTCAAAAGTTCCAGAACTAAATAATTTCATAACCACCAGGACTAAATAATTTCAAAAGTTCCAGGACTATATAATTTCAGAAATACTACGACTAAATTTACAGAAATTAATTCCTACGTGCTGCGGTGTATTTTGTCCACAATTAAAAATGATAAATTCATGAAACGCCATCGCAGCGACTTTTTTTGACTACAATGAAGTCATTCGCTGAGAAATTACTTTTCTCATCCGAAGCCAAAATATAAGGATGAAGGAAATCAAGATTGTTCATTAAGATATTTATAGGGTATGAAACTTTTATGCTTAAATTGTTTTCTGTTAAACTGCTTGGTAAAAATATAATAATAAACAAATTCATGATAAATTCGTTGTAAATATCGAAAGATGTACTCGTTAGTTCAAGGTATTTTAACAAGAAACCACTTTGGAGACTACAAAAAAAATTTTCGGTGCTTAAAAGTTAATGAATTAGTTTAGATCATTTAAAATAACACTGGAATAAAAAAACACGCGGAGTCACGTTTTCGAAAATATTTGGTGAAAAATTGAGGCATTTTTACATTTGTCACGAAAAAATGTGACTAAGATAGTTTTCATAATTCTAAATTTCGATATATCATACTAATACAAATAATTGTTTCGACCCCATTCACATCTCTGAATGTCATTTTTCACGGCTAAAAATTCTTCGGAAAATCTTT
>JACJUY010012963.1:4826-15322 GCA_014220935.1 Platorchestia sp. MABIK | reverse complement strand
TCTACACGCTGGTGTGTGGTGAGTGTGTGTCTGATGGTGCAGTCAGAGTGGTGAACACCTGAGGGAGGTGTTCCTGTGTTCTGAATTAGGTCTTTGCAGCACAGAAAGATACCTCCACTGTGAGGAAAGATATCTTTGCAGTAGAGAAAGATTCCTTCGCTGTGGGAAACAATTTCAATACATGTGGATTAACTATATATTTCAGCACTCAGAATCTTTTAAATAACACATTTAAAAACACAAGCGTTCGAGCCTTAAACTTAGCTTAAGAATATGGAATGTCACTTACCATAACTTCCATAACTAGGAAACAACTACCGAACTTTTCCATCATCAGCATTAGCAGAAAAATACAAACATTGAGGGGACAATATTGGAGAGAAGCTACTGCTATGAAGAAATCTGCGACATCATGCATAGGAACTTAGGGAATTTATGCACCCAACATTTGGGGTCGTGACATACTGACGTGGATGGTAAAGATAGAATCATTTCTGTCCCCGCTACTCGCCAGATCTCGCACCGGCCGCAGTGACGTCACTGGACACTTCCGCTGCTCCGTGCTGTACATAAGGGCTTATACCGCTACATGCGGTTCAAAAATATTATCGCGAAATAATAAAGGGAAACACGTGGTGAGAAAATTTGCAATGCAGCATCCCAAATTTACTGAAATTTTGAACTATTTCTGGGAATTTAGGCCCAACAAAACTAAAATTTACTGAAATCGATGTATCAAGATGTAGTAAATAAATATAAACAGTTAAAAACAAAGAAAGCACCACGTATTGAAATCACATATATTAAAGATTTCCCGAATTTTCAATTCGAAACAAGTCAGTTCTATAAAACGTTCCGGAGATTAGCTCCATCTCTAGTTAAACAAACAAACAAACATCGGCATCTTAGGATGCTTTATTTGCAATCAAGCCTGATACATACGATCTTGAGCATTGGTTTTTCAAATACCTTATAACTAACACTATATATAGGACACCATGACGGTTCCCCCGTAAAGCCGGTACCCATTTCCGACACCTGGGTTGAGTGGGGTATTGTGCTTGAGCTTTCCCTTAAACCCAACGGGAAAAATCGCCGTGCCAGCACCGGGATACGAACCCTCGTCTCCAACATGCAAAACCGATCCCTTAACCACTGTGCCACTGCGAGCACGTTAACAGTCTTTAAAGTTGACATATAAAATTTGATCATACTTTTTTATAATATAAAACGGCAAAATGACATCTACAAGTTAATTAGAAGCGAATAAGAAATATTGGCGCTATTGAGTTCAGGTTTTTCTTTGGAGATGTGAAACGATCAATCGCTTTCAAGTATTTCCATTTCTAGTTTTGTTATGGCTACATTCTTTTGAGCAGTTTGAGTTCTCAGTAAAATTGAAATGCGGTAATGAAACTTCACTTAGTGAATGTTAACAGGTTAAAAAATATCCAAAATACCACAGATTTAGAAGCGGCAAAAGTGAATGTATTAAATACCCGTACGCAATGATGGGTACAAGCTGAAGACAACACTGGTATCGCAGCAGACGACAGTTGGCCGTGCGAGTATGGAGCTTTCTTCATGCCGGTCATTTTTACAAACAAAGCAATTGTTTACGTTTCAATTTGTTTTTATTTTGTGCATTGGGATGTACAAATTATTTTTGCAGCTTTTTTCTCAAGAGAAAAAACAAATAAACATCATTTACACGTTCAAGTTGTAGTTATTCGGAAACCTTGAATTATTGAGTGGACCATCAGTGTTGTTTGTAAGTGTTGTATTTATACAGTAATATTTTTGCAGCCCACGGGCAAACAAAACCTAAACAGAGCACAGTGTCGGAACTATTACAGCGAAATGTTTGTGTAAGAATAGTTTAATTCTGAGTATTGGCTCCCGTGTCCAGTATTGGATAATATTCTCTTGGTTACTATTTGATTTAAAATATCGATCTGATATTGGAAATAAGTTCAGCCAATATTGGCCACAGGTTGATTTAGTATCGGATGCAGGCTAGGGGACGGATTGGCTGCTGCGTTAGTAATCTAATTATTCTTCATAAGTAATGAAAATCAATCGAAATGAACATTATCCATAAAAATAGTTATTAATCTCAATACTGCCAATAACAACTTATATATTACCAATACTATTCGTACGAATTAAATGAGAAATCAGAATACTTAATAAATTCTTCCCAGGTGTTTGTGCCAAAGCACTTATCTTATGTTAGACTATATATATCTGAGCAGCATATATATATCTGTGCAGTATATATATCTGAGCAGCATATATATATCCGTGCAGCGTATATATATCTGAACAGCATATATATATATCTGTGCGGCATATATATATCTGTGCAGCAAATATATATCTGTGCAGCATATATATATCTGAGCAGCATATATATATCTGTGCAGCATATATATATCTGAGCAGCATATGTATATCTGTGCAGCATATATATATCTGTGCAGCATATATATATCTGAGCAGCATATGTATATCTGTGCAGCAAATATATATCTGTGCAGCATATATATATCTGTGCAGCATATATATATCTGAGCAGCATATGTATATCTGTGCAGCAAATATATATCTGTGCGGCATATATATATCTGTGCAGCATATATATATCTGTGCAGCAAATATATATCTGTGCAGCATATATATATCTGGGCAGCATATATATATCTGAGCAGCATATGTATATCTGTGCAGCATATATATATCTGTGCAGCATATATATATCTGTGCAGCATATATATATCTGTGCAGCATATATATATCTGAGCAGCATATATATATCTGTGCAGCATATATATATCTGTGCAGCAAATATATATCTGAGCAGCATATATATATCTGAGCAGCATATATACATCTGAGCAGCATATATATATCTGTGCAGCATATATATATCTGTGCAGCATATATATATCTGTGCAGCATATATATATCTGTGCAGCATATATATATCTGAGCAGCATATATATATCTGAGCAGCATATATATATCTGTGCAGCATATATATATCTGTGCAGCATCTATATATCTGTGCAGCATATATACATCTGAGCAGCATATATATATCTGAGCAGCATATATATATCTGTGCAGCATATATATATCTGTGCAGCATATATATATCTCATCCATGCAGCCCATCCAACATGGACGCAGGAGCCAATACACAGTAATTGCCCATCCAATACTGGACGCAGGAGCCAATACACAGTAATTGCCCATCCAATACTGGACGCAGGAGCCAATACACAGTAATTGCCCATCCAATACTGGACGCAGGAGCCAATACACAGTAATTCCCCATCCAATCCTGGACGCAGGAGCCAATACTCAGTTATTACCCATCCAATACTGGACGCAGGCGCAAATACTCAGTAATTTCTCATCCAATGCTGGAAGCAGGAGCCCATACTCAGCAATTGCCAATACAATACTCGACGCAGGAGCCAATACCCAGCAATGGCCCATCCAATACTGGACGCAGGAAGGAGCCAATACTCGGAGTGTAAGTATTTCACACGAACTCATCGCAAGCATGAAGTTTCGGCGGTGAAGAAGTCTGCGAAATGAGGCACTGGAGCGGAGGAAATTTGTAGCCCCGCACTTTGGGGTGTTGACATGGATGATAAAGATGACATCACTTCTGCCCCCGCTGTGCGCACGACCACGCAGCGGCCCTGTGCTGAGGGCTGCCGAGTCCAGCGGGGGCTATGCCTGTCGCTCCGTGAGGTGGTGAGGTTGTTGCCGCGCTGGGCGGTAATAAATATATATTTTATCAATATATCTAAAATCGTTAATTAAATGTTGAGCTACCTACATTACCTCCATGCCAATTTTACTGAGTACGCACACGCAGTCATAAAATGTAGCCATAACTAAACTAGAAATAACAACGATATGAAGCGATAGATCGCTCCCCACATCTGAAAAAACTTGAACTCAATAACGCCAGTAATTCTTATTTGTCGCTAATTAACTTGTAGATGTTATTGTGCCCATGTATATTATAACAATGGCTGATCTTGTTCTGTTTTTTCAACTTTGCAGACTGTTAACTGAAGATGGAGCTGGTCTCCGGAACGTTTTATTGGACTGACTTGATTTAAATTTAGAGTTTCTGCAAACTTTGTTAAATTTGATTTCAATACGTGGTGATGTCTTGGTTTTGAAATTCCTGTTATTTATTTACAACTCCTTGGAATATTGTCAAATATTTATAGTTTAGTTATGGCTGTAAAACATTTGGTGCTTTGAGTTTTCAGTAAACTTGTGTCGGAGCAAGAAAACATAGTTATTAAGGATAACACATAATTTTTCAAATAAATAATTTATTAATTCTTGTACCGATAGAATCGGTGAATCTGAGCAATATATGTAAACGAGGTAGTGCCTACTTTGCGGTGAAATAAAGGCGAATCAGATCACTGCCGCCGGTGCGAGATCGGGCGAGTAGCGGGGACTGAAATGATTTCATCTTCACCATCCGCGTCAGTATGTCACGACCCCAAATGTTGGGTGCATAAATTCCCTCAGTTCCAATGCATGATGTCGCAGATTTCTTCATAGCAGGAGCTTCTCTCCGATATTGTCCCCTCAATGTCTGTATTTTTCTGCTAATGCTGATGATGGAAAAGTTCGCCTGTTGTTTCCTAGCTATGGAATTTATGGAAAATGGCATTCCATATTCTTAAGCTAAGTTGAAAATTTTACCTCATGTAAATGTTAAATGTAAGTTTTAAAAGGCTTGGAAACTGCTGATTTTGTTAAAATTCATGGAAAATAACATTCCAATTTCTTAAGTCAAGTTAAAGATTCAACCACTAGTATTTTTTATTTGTAAGTTGTTTAAAAGATTCTGATCGCTAAAAATTTTAGTCAATCCACATGTGTTGAAAATTTTTAACTACGGTGGAGATATCTTTCTCTATTGTAGAGATGCCTTTTCCTACTGTAGGGGTATATTTTTGTGCTGCAAAGACCTAATTCAGAACACAGGAACACCTCCCTCAGGTGTTCACCACTCTGACTGCACCATCAGACACACACTCACCACACACCAGCGTGTAGAGGTCACGTATTCCAGTCACAAACCCAGACTAGAATGATACGAATATCAAGCTTCTCTTTGTAAGCTCGAAACCTCCAAATTTTCATTTGTATATCAATTGATTGTAATTGCAACAAACAATTTATGGAAATCAGATATCGAACGCTTCTAGGAAATGGTATATCTCTCCTATAACTGCCCGTCGATACACACACAAATTTGTGCATAAAAGCTGGCTGGAATAAAATATTCCATTGATATACGCCAGACGCAACAGAGTATCGATACACCCACACCGATGAGGTGGAGAAGCCACCATCACACGCACACTCACCACACACACACGTGTATGTCACGTACAACGCAGGGCTGCCAATGAGACTTGTATCAAAACCCAAGATCATTGCTATAAAAAACCCAAGATCTAGAAATAAAACCCAAGATTATCAAAATACAAAAAAATAAATGATATATAGAGTGTTTTTTCTTCGTGCGCTGACAAATTTCAACCATAGTTGGGAAACTCGATGTAAATCGATTCTTACGAATGATAAAATGCCAATAACTCTTTAGTTTTCGACGTTCACGGACTTGAAGAACTTCAAACATAAGTTGGATACGACGTGCGCGCTTATGTTAGCGCTAGTTTTAACAGTGCGAACCCGAAGCGGGTTTTTTGTTGTTTTTACAATAAAAACTGCAAGAATTTTCCGGTTGGAAAAAATATCCGCAGTTTCAATCGATTAAAACATTAAATAATGTTTGTACGTTATTGGAACACAGGAGTTGGATGCATCGAGGTTAATGGAGGTTATTTAAACTTAAACACCTTCTGTAATAAGACTAGTTTGTCAAATAAAAGTTGAGCCTTAATTTACGGCTTGTTATTAATATCCTACAATACCTCTGACGGAAATATTCTTGCAAATTGTAAAAATGAGGCTTTTATTAATTTGATGAAATAACTACTGAAGTTTCTCATTGATGGCTTGGTGTTAATTTCCTAACGAACATTCAAATGGCAGACATTTTTTACTGTAAAATGCTTGCAGGTTTTATTGCAAAAATAACATGAAACTGCTTTAGTGTGGTCGGTACTATCAAGACTAGAGCTAACATTGGCGCCCACGTAGTAGCCTACTTCAAGTTTAAAGTTTCTTTAAGTCCTTATAACTCGAAAAATAAGAAGTTTTGGGCAAATAAGCATTCATGACAACGATTTATTTCGAGTTTTTCTACCAATGATAGAAATTTGTCTGAACGAAAACACTCTGTATAGTATTAAAAATGTATACATATACGCACATTATGTTAGCGAGATTCATCAAAAGCTGTACCATGTAGAATTACCTAGGTAAGTTTCGTTTACTTCATCGACAGATTTTCGGCTATTTTGTTATCAGGAAATGCTAGCTCACAGACCTCAATGTTGGCAACGAGTAGATTATGTGCTACAAAATAGGCGGCAAACCTTAGCTCACTCCTTGTCATTTGTTGGCTTTCAGTTGTCTCCATTTCAAGATTTTGGGTAATGCTTGTGCTTCCTTCAGCAACTGTAAATTTTTAAGTCTAGAAGAATCTTTATGCTTCGACAACCTAGACTTATTTCCATTTTTTAGTGTCCCTCTGCCTGCCTTGCAATAACTGGAGTCTTTATCGTTGCTGTCCTGCTCAAGACACTCTTCAAATTCCGTTTCACTGAGCCATTCTTCCTTGAAGCACTGAGCGCGCCATTTTCTCTTCTTTGCTGGCATAATTTCTTCAGGCTCTTTTTCAATTTGAATGAACAGAGTTCATAAAAAGACAATCGCCTTAAAATTTGAGTTCAATCGAAAAATGCGCACAGATTTTCGTGTTAAACCACCGATAAAAATCACATAGCAAATGCAATAAACGCGACTGGCACGCGCCACACACAAACACACTCTAATCAGTTTCTGATACAGTGACGCGCGCTCAGCAAATTGTGATTTGTGGAAAAGGTCACGAGTTCGCTACGCGTTTATACGCTAATTAAAACAAGCAGGCAGTGGTAGTGCGCGCTCTTACAGGCTGTGGCAGGTATGCAACGCATTTCAAACGTATAACGAAACTTTTAAACGAAATAAAATAAAGGCATTTGTACGTGAAAATTTGACTTTGAGAAATTTCTGTATACCATGATAAATAGAAGTGGCCAAAAACCCAAGATTATCAACATATTCCAATACAAAACCCATGGCATTACGCAAAAACCCAAGATCTTGTGTTAAAACCCAAGCATTGGCAGCCCTGGTCACGGGAGCCAAAACTCAATCATTGTATCCAAAACCATCTGGTATTGTATCCAATACCAGATGGAGTACCAAAGAGTAGGTTCACTTTCGTCTTTCAACATGTCATTAATTATCGTACTCAACTCCTACGTACTCCCCTGCCTGTAGGCTTCAAATAGTAGTATACTAAGCTGATTTCAAAATTACAGTCGCATCTGAATGTCAGAATGAGTGACCAACTCAAAACAACTATCAATTGAACGGAAAAATCATATTTATCGTTTCATGTCCAAATTAGGTAGCATAACATTCGGATATTGACATGAACAAAATAAGAAAATGTAATGTTGTACAAATCAATGTTTTTATTATAAATATTTACAGAACACGAGAAATCTTCTAGGAATCAATTATTTGGGTGACAACGTTATTTTATACTTAGTCACAATACAAGTGTTTTCAAGTCGGAATATTTTCAACGCAGTAATAAATCATTATAAGGATATTATTTTATTTTCCAATGTTCATTCAATTAGCCTCCAATATTGAATAGATCTATAATTAGATTAAATCATTTCAAATAAGTAGTTCATTTCACTGTAGTCTGCTTCTCGCTGTCTGCAAGGCTCGGTCTGCATCTCCTACAAGTAGAATAATACAAAATTTCCCTAACACCTGAACAAAAAAGGTCGTTTTACATTATTTTTACAGCTTATATTGTTTTTACAGCTATTTCACCAAGGGATTTTGAGCACAACCTCCTTAATATATCACCAATATTATAATTCAGTATTGATAAGTCACACACATCATCTTATACAGACTCCACTAACTTCAATCAGTCCCCTTCCAATGCAACCTCAATCCAGTCAATTGAACATAGAATAAAATTAGATCACATACAGGGAGTGCAGAACATGAGGTACAAAATTGCACACCAGGTACAAAATAGCCAAATAAACACTTCTTATTAAATGATGTTCTCCGTAAATAGTGTTTCCTGAGATATTACCTGTTTATCATTCTAAAGGATGATGCATAATTGCACAATCACTAGTGTCTGGAATTACCTGGAGGGTCAAAATTCTGATTGGTGGATCGATCGATTTGGTCGTGTTGCCTGGCCTCCTAGATCTCCTGACATGACTCCACTCGATTTCTTGATTGGGGACACGTGAAGAGCCTTGTTTATGCTACACCCAATGAATCTGGGGAAGATGTGGTGGCCAGAATTGGATGCTGGTGAGAGTTCTGAAATGCCAGACGTGTTACCTAATATCCGGCAGTCGTTAGGGCTAAGATTTGAGAAGTTCGTCGAAGTAGTTGGAAAACAAACTCGACATTTAGGTATAAATAACAAAACATTTAGGTACAGAATAAGTTGACATTGAGTTGTGATAAATTCGCTATCACATAAATGTATAGCTACATCAAGTGGTTGTGTGGGGACACGTCGATATGAACACTACGAATTTACTTTGGTTACTCATTTCTCATAAGAAACATGGGTTTGAAGTTGCTGCCAGTTTTATTTTTTTTAAATATATATTTTGACCAATTCTAAATATTTCTTTACATTTGAAATGGCATGCGGTCAAATTTGTAATACAAGGATTGCTCAAAAATGTCATAAATTTCAGTTTCTATGATAAACATTCACTAAAAATAATGGTGGATAAGTTAACGAAGTTGCTGTAGGATTATAAAAATTTATTTCCCTTAATTTAATAACATTTTGGAAGCTTTCGAGCACACACTTAGAAGAGATATGTGACTTACACGAGTGATGTGTCCTGTGACCGGAATACGTGACGTACACGTGCAGGTGTGTGGTGAGTGTACGTGTGATGGTGGCTTCTCTACCTCATCGGTGTGGGTGTATTGATACTCTGTTGCGTCTGGCGTATATATGGAATATTTTATTCCAGCCAGCTTTTGTGCACGGATTTGTGTGTGTATCGACGGGCAGTTATAGGAGAGGGATTTATATATTATATATATCGACGGGCAGTTATAGGAGAGGGATTTATATATTATATATATCGACGGGCAGTTATAGGAGAGGGATTTATATATTATATATACCGACGGGCAGTTATAGGAGAGGGATTTACTTCAAGTTCAAGTAGAAATGAAGACCGGTGGAGAATTCTCTAAATGTTTTGACAAATCCTTCAATTCCTACGGATAAACTGTATTTATGATGGATTAATTGGTGTAAAATTTGATGATTAAATCAAATAAATGTTATTCTTTATGAATAATTATTACACCACTACACCCACCGCCCAATATATAATCAATCTGTGGCCAATATTGGCTGAACCTATTTCCTATATCAAATCGATATTTAATCTCAAATAAAGAATAAGAGAATATTATCCAGTGCAGGACGCGGGAGCCAATACCCGAAATTAAACTCTTCCAATCCGCACACTTCGCACGCATATCCTGACAGTACCTAGCTAAAGAATATGGAAAGTCATTTTCCAAGAATTCTATAATCAGGAAAACCACGACCGAACTTTTCCATTATCAGCATTAGCAGAAAAATACAGACATAGAGGAGACAACATCGGAGAGAAGCTCTTGCTATGAAGAAATCTGCGACATCATGCATTGGAACTGAGGGAATTTATGCACCCAACATTTGGGGTCGTGACATACTGACGTGGATGGTGAAGATGAAATCATTTCAGTCCCCGCTACTCCCCCGATCTACTGTCGGCCGCGGTGAAGGAACTCGACCTAATTTGTACAACAAAGTGACCACTTAACGATTTCCAGTTGATACTCCCGCTCACCAATTCCTTCGGTTGAAATAAATTAATAAAAGAGCTCGTACTCCATAATAACAATTTTCTTGTTCCGACACAAATTTACTGAAAACTTGTAGTACCAAACATTTAACAGCCATAACTAAACTATTAATAATTGACATCATATTAAAAAGTCGTAAATATAAAACAGGATTTTCAAAACTAAGAAGTCACCACGTATTGAAATCAACTTCAATAATATTTGCAAAAACTATAAATTTAAATCAAGTCAGTCCAATAAAAGGTTAGAAGAAGACAAACAAAAATGCTCAAATATATATATATATATATATATATGCTGCACAGATATATATATGTATCTCATATATATATATGCTG
>JACJUY010012957.1:0-20876 GCA_014220935.1 Platorchestia sp. MABIK | reverse complement strand
GTGCGTTACTCCTAGAATCAGTGACGTTACTCCTAGAATCAGTGACGTTACTCCTAGAATCAGTGACAGGAGTAGCGTTTCTTCCATATTGCAAAGCACACATGTTGGAAATTTTCTGAACAAATTAATTTTTTTTCTTTACAACTTTAGGTCGTTAACGAATCACACCCTCAAAATTACTTGCCTTACGTATAGCACAGAGGATAGAAAATCAGTAAAATGCATGACCCGATTGTGAAGTGAGAATGTTGGATTTTCTTTATGCTGTTAGTGGCAAGGTTAGGACAAAATGAAAGGATTTCACGGATAGAAACCAAAGATTTTGGCTTTTGCCTGGTTTATCACTGGTCTTCCACTCGATCGTTTCCTGGTTGGTGAATTTTACACCCTTCCTCTAATGATCTAATCTTTTAACCTGCTAGTATATGATTACTTTGTTCATAGAGAAATTACACTGAATAACCAAGACTGAGACGACTGAATGTAGTGCATTGGTTGAGTATGGGCGGAAACAATTTCGAAGACACGAGGATAATAACACACATATATTTCGTGTCACTCGGCTGTAAACGTCCACTTACGAGGTGCCAAACAATGGATCAGGACATCTGTCAATGGGCCGTATGGTGCTTCGATCCCACCCAATGAACGGCTGACATGTGGACAGATGTGTAGGAAGTACTTAGATTTTCGAACCTGATGAATTGTCCATTATATGAAGGGTTTCTTAGGAACAACGGATGAGAAGTTAATTTTAGTTGAGTGCAAACAGCCCTCCTGAACTGAGGACCTCAATGTATTGGGTTCGTAAGTGTGGGGCATTTTTGAAAAAAAGAAACGACATGAAACACTCTCCTGAATAGACTAAAATACCGACCTAAATGATTGTAGTTGCATGCATGTGAGAATGTAGTTCAAAAAATGAAAAATACATCAAATAATCTCACGCTAAACACTATTTCTTTTTATTTTCAAGAAGGACAGGCTATTCATGCTCAACTATGCAGCTGATGTACTTCAAATCATCAAAATGTACTTCGTGAGCTAGTACGAGAAGCTCAATTGCGTTGAAACACAACACAGTTATGAGCATCGTGCTTTATTAGTGATTGAAACTCAGCGAAAGAGATGGAATTCTGAATACGATCCCAGAGCATTCAGCGTTTTCCTTTTGGGAAGGAAGTGAATCCTAATTCCAAACCGAACTCAAATGTACGAACCGGTACCGGTTCAACTACGGTCAGCCGTCCCTGCGTCCTGGTTTTTAATTGTGGAAATTTTAAAGAGCTAACGTTAGGTTTTTCATGTATTTGCACGAGTGAATTAATTCCTACTGGTGTGCAGTTTTTTACATGATATGCTAATACCTGAAGAGTGACTAATCTAGTGAATCTGCCTCTGATTTTGTACACTGTTAAGAAGTCCTTCCAAAAATTTTCCTCAATTTATTTTTAATCTAATTTATCGCTTGCTCCTTTTAATTTTATTCGCATTCACATTTACCCATTGAGTTCATTACTATTTTTTCACAGGAACAACGCTGAGGTCATGACGGCGACGACTCTTTCTCTTCGACGGCTCCCCAAACAGCTTCCAGCGACACGTCTGGGTCGCCATCAGGATCATGTCGTCCGTCCGCATTCTGCTTTGCTGCTTGATCTTCGTCACAGCTCTGTCTTCGACCACCATCCTTTACTATTTAATTTGTCTTCTTACTCAAAATTCTCTTGTGATGCCCACAGGTTTGAGGATAAAATTAGGCAGCAGAAGTCCATCTTTGTCATACCTCACCATCGAAAACTCTGACATCGAAACCCAGTTCGACACCCTCGATAACACATGTCGTGAACCTCGACTGCATTTGAGCTTCATTGAGCGCAACAACGACTTGTGGCAGGTGGTCTCAAACAGGACTCTTTATTTGTACAGTTCCTTCTACGATGTCAGGTTTAGGTACAAAGGGGAAAATTTCCACTTTGTGCGTATACTAGCAACTTCAAAGGGTAAATTAAATGAATGGCTTGATGGCAGAGAAAAAAGGAGTTTATTTTGCACATTTTGGTTTCATGGTGAAACAGCACCAACTATTGTGGTTGCTGAGCTCAAAGAGGTGTGGATGCGTGAGTTCAACCAACACCCACCTCCAGGTACTTACCATTCTTATTTGATCTCTTGCCCAGTGGCTCATAAATATAGATTGAGGAATCTAATTCCTTCTCACGTTAGTGTTTCAACTTCAGAATGTGAAGGTCTTTCAAATTTTTTGCCTGTTAAAAAGGAAGGACTGATGGAGTTGAGGCTAGGACAACCCAAAAAGCAATACATCGTGTGCGTTAAAGGCATGAACTTCCACGATGATATATCATACCGAATCATCGAGTGGATAGAACTTCTTCTTCTTTTAGGTGCCGCGAAAATTGACTTCTACGTGTATCATGTCCATGAAAATGTGCTAAATGTCCTCAGGTATTACGAATCGTTAGATAAGGCGAAGGTTATCCCTATCTCTCTGCCAGGGGACCAACCGAATGCAATAGACGAAAGGACCCGCTACTTCAAAGAGAATTTATGGCAGAAACGCCGCAATGAACTAGTCACTTATAATGATTGCCTGTACAGAAATATGTACCTGTATAACTTTATCGTTCCCTTGGATGTTGATGAAGTTCCAGTCCCTGTCAAAGACAGGACTTGGTCAGAAATGTTCCGTAGAATGTTTCGAGAGAGCCCTACTCTTCTAAGAAAATATGCTTCTTTTTCAGTCCCAAATGCATACTTCTTCTCCAAATGGAACCAAACTGTTCAAACAACCACTGTATCATCAGACCTTAATTTAATTTCTGAGACAAAATCAAAACTTTTCATTAACTTGAATAATTATCAGCAGAAGTTTGAGTCTAAATTTCGTTTCGAAGAGAATGTTGCTCGCAGCAAGTTTCATATGCTTAGCCACGTGAGACGCAGCGCCAACTTTAGCAAACCTGGCCACAATGTCAAAAGTTTCGTCTCCACCAAAAATTCTCTGCTCACCTTCAACCATTATGTCCTGCAATCCTTGCTTCCCGGTCACAAGAATAATTTGCTGCTGAACAGCTCTTTAATACAGCTCAACCATTACCAAGAAAAATGTTCTCGATATATTCTCAGCCAATGCATCAGCACTTTTGACAGATATTCAGTGGTTGATAACATTGTTGAGAAATATTCAGAAGAATTGAAAGACAAAGTCGAGAAAGCTCACAGAGAGATCTATCAAAAAAAGTACAATTCAAATTAAGCTATCTGCATATTATTTTTCCCTTTTACTATTGTAACTTTACAATTTTTTTCACGTTTCCCATGTACAGACATAGTCAAAGGAGTTACCATACAACACTAAGCCATGGTAAAAAATAGATGAAAACTCGTTAAATAAATAATGTTAATAAATATTGACTTGACAGTCAGCGGAAGATTTATTCCATTCGTAAAAATAATGAATACAACTAAATTGCTTCCTGACATTTATATCTATATAAAATTCTGATTCTTGTTGACTTGTTTGATCACTGGTTTGGCTGCTTTCATGTTTACATAATACAGCAACACTAGGTCTGCCTTCATCACTAACTATAAGTGAGCGCACGAATTATGAAGTGATCTTCCGTAAACCAAAACACTAATTCCGATAACCGTATACGTGTTAATTTCTCAAAAACATCACGAGATTTATCGATACATCGTTCAAAATTTTTCTTTTAAAAAACTGTTAACGACTAATTTAAACTGTTATTTTAATATTGAGTAATGTGTTTCTGATTCTAACGTCGGTTATTTTTGAGAAGAAAAATTGAAGTTTTCTTGAATATTTACGTTGGTTACAGACAACACGGCTCTACACAGCCTTCATGAAGTTACTAAATTGGTGCACGCTGCTCAAAAGAGACATGCAGGTTACCCCGCCAGGGGCCAGATTTTCAAACGTTTCTACTGTCGTTGCTCTACTGGCTCACATCTATAAAATAAGAAATGAAGAATTTTTTTTTCACTGCATTCGAGTATTTTTAAGTAGTCTTTTCGAATACTAAAGACAGAAGCTTAGTAACTTGATTGCCGTTGGCGATAAGATGTTCAGAGCACTGGCCACTTACAAGAAGGGTTGCCGGTTCGATACCAGCATGACCAGCGCAGTGTTTCTCCCTGTTGGAAAAAGAGAGAACTTATTCTTAATTACCTCATCAGGTCCAGGTGTCTGAAATGGGTACTATCCCGATCTTCGATTACCGTTGTGGCGTCCTAGCGATAATTCTGAGGCTTTTTGAGTACCAGTGTACCAGATAATATGTGTCTCCTAAATTGATGAGAATCAAATACGGTTTTTTAATATTTTAGTATCAAACTATGGGAAACGAAATTCAGTTTATTTTCTTAATTTCTATAAAAATTCAGTAAAATAATTACTTAGAACTATAACAATGAAAAGTTTGAGCTAAGACTACTTGAAGGCCTGACTTTGGACTTCTCTGGTATCTTGTGGAAACTGTATTCTACGTTTACAGTTTCAGTTGGTCCTGAACACGTAACTTATAAGTACATACACCGATTGATGACTCGTCAAATAAATGTGTGAGGGAAGGAAGAATGGTATTAATTCAATTTACTGTATTTTAAAATGACATCAGCGTGAAATACACATTCAAGAAGAGATTTGCGAAAAATTTTATTTCAGAACAATAGACCTATCATTTGACCCATCTGAGTGGGAGACAACAATCAATATTTCTCAACAACCAGGCGCATCAATACTTAGATAATAATGCTTAGATAATAAATAGCAACCAAGGCTTTCTAAATTCTCTGTAACATATTTTTCTCGAATTTCACGTCATCTCCATAGGTCCAAGACTTCCAAAGAAGTAAAAATTATTTGGGGAACGAGTTTTACTGTGGTACCGGTGTAAAAATGGATTTCATTTTGTTTTATTTTATTTTTTATCTTCCCAGTTTAGGAAGACTTTATTTGCTGTAGATCTTTATTGCCTTTATCATTCTAAGCTTTATACACTGAGTAAGTTGACACAGATTTGAGAGCCAAAGTATTTCTAGGTAGTCGAAAGTATCACATAAGTTGCATTGTTTTCAAAATTTCTGGTAACTCAAATAGTTCACTTTTGTTAAGTAAAAAATACATTTCTTCGTTTAATTTTTGTATATGTTATACCATGCTATTAATTATACCTATAATTTAGAAATGGATGGACTTACGTTCCACAAAGTATTTCCATAACATTTTCTGGTTAGATATTCCTTATTCTTTACATAATTTCCGGTATAAACATTTTAGGACTGATATGAAAGATTTCATGTTCCCTCAAAATTCAAATTTTTTATAAGTGATGCATTATTATCCTCAATGTGCACGCATAAACTATTTAAGTAACAAGAAAGAGTTCATTTTCATTATTTGAGTGCAGGAAATGTTATGTTTTATATGCACAGATGCAAATTTACTTGCTCTCAGTCGCATAGACACTTTTTCTAGCTCGCCTTTCATTCTGTATGTCATTGAATCTAATTTTTCACCAGGAGTGGTCCAAATGAGAGTATTATCATAGTGGTACTCTCTTGAACATAAAAATTAAACTCACGAAACAAATTGCTGATGGATATTTAAATCTTAAGTGGCTTCAAAACAAATTTATGTGAAACATTATGACTAACACTAAGAAGTTCCAACTTGTTACGATAAATTTTCTACGATCCGTCAAGCATGATTTAAACTCTTAATGAGCAAAGCCAATGTTGTAATGCGTGACAAAGGTAAAGAAAAAGTGAAAATATAATATTACCTTCTTCGATATTGAAGTAAATAGTTGTACATTGCATATGAGTAAAAATTGGTTGCGTTGTCTATTTTTACAAGATTGACTGTACTGCGCAAGTGCGTCCTGGGCCATAGAAAAAATATTTACCACTGGGAAATAGTTTTTTCAGTACCGATTTTTTCGTGAACAATAAATTTGATTTTTCAAAAAAAATTGGCAAGACAAAAATTAATCTGTAATCACTAACATGGACTATACACCATTTTTTGAAAATAAGAGTGTCGGTGAGTTATCCTATTTCATCCCTAAATCATATTAATGCAACGCATACCTTGAGTATTTCGCTGATGCATTACTTTGAGATCCAAATAAGTGAATTTGAGAATGAACAATTTGCCTAGTCGCTCAAGATCATATTTCAAAAATGAATTGATGCATCTCTGTCACGTCCGTTCGGTTCTGGAGGTTTGCGGTCGTATATATGATGCGTCCACTTTGAGAATGTGCTTCCGCTAGAAAGCAAGCACAACATTTCATTAGACAATGGGCAGTCCTACAGCTGAAGTTATGAGATGACTCCGTTTATGTTTGCTTAGGCGAGAGACCAATCTCCTATTTTTCCTGTTCGGTTTAAATAGGCAAACACAGTCTGTGCTGAGATGCAACACCTTTCTGGTTTTGTTGTCACTATTTTTCGTGATAATAAATTAATAAAACTTGTCACGATTTTCCGTCCCTGCTATATGAGCGACGTGAATCGTAGAACCATGTCGGATGTAACCTTAAGAACCTAAGATCCGATGAAATTAACTTAGGAGAACCCGCAAAACACAGACACGATTAACACTTGTATTTGAACTTGAAAGTGAGGGCCGACGGTATCGGGGCCTTTGTAACAGCCTACAATTCCCTTGGAAACATTCACAATATTTACGCCAGGATTCAGCGCCTGTACACCAGTCTTGTTCAATAAATAACTGAGGATCCACCATTTCTTGTCACAAGCTACCAATGGACGGCATCAATGGAATTACCAATACGTCAAAAAACAACCCTTAGGCATGGTGGGTCACTACAACCCAATCTACATAGCTAACTCATTCTAGTCACTGTCTCTTACTCCAGGCACGAACAATAAAATTTTTCACAGTATCAATAATACTCAAATTACACTCATGATCCAATCCAGCAAGACAGCTCATACCACTATCATCTTCAGCGCATCTGGTATACCACTCATTTTCTTCATGCTGTTCAAGCACCACATTCATAAAACTCTCCCGCTCTTGCTCATACCTACTATGATACATTCCAGTACAAAATGTTCAATTGTTTCCTCCACTCCCGTGTCATCCTAACGACACAATCTATTATTATTTTCACTGGTTCACCCCACTAAATTTGAAATGAGAAAAGAAACGAAATGAAAGAAAGACCGTGAAAATAAAAATTCAATATATCGAGAGTTGATAAGGCATAGTGCTCACGGTCCGTCAAAAATGTACAATAATGTTGGGCAAATCATTTGACACACGTTCCTATTTCCTAAGAATTCACCTGATATTCATTCCTACTCAAACCTGATGGATTAATACACTAGAAATTGTGGATTTTATGAAGCTTGTATCATAGGTACGCTCATCATACACTTTCGGCTGGCTTCGGGCAGACAGAAAGACAGACAGACACCCCGCTTATGTTAGGATAGATTCCACCTCCAAGTGCGGCTATTCACACTCAACGCCTTACATCTCACAGCAAACAAAAGTTGGCTTCCAATACCACCATTTAAAATATTTCACATTAAGGCACATTCTTTTGCATATACCAGATTAGTGTAGGTTTTCGCGTCATGCAAAGCGGAAAATTTAAACTCAGCTGTGGCATTATGGAAGGGCTCAGCTGGTGTAACGAATCCATGTTTTAGGAAAGGCATAAACTCCATAAAATAGTTTAATTTGTCTCCCCAAAAATGTATAGTGAGTTTTAGTGACCAGAAAAATTAAGTATTATAATGGGATCTGTGTTGCTAGGTTTCAATTTAACTCCTAATTCAAGCAGCTCTGCTATATATTTCAAACTTTAATAGCTTTGAAATTGATTGAATGCATATGGTATCACCTCAGTGGCATGCGCCCTTGCCTCTCGAGTGGCAGGTTCTACGTTCGAGCCCAGTAGTGTGGGAGCTGTGGTTCAGCCCCTTCTGGGAAAGAAAAAGATTAGTTTCTATTCTCACCTAATATGAGGGATTATGTTTAAAATGTGTACCCGGTAACTGTCAGCCGGTAGGTAACAAGATACTGTTAGTACATTCTAGCATGAGTAATGTGGCATTAAGAAAACCAATGTTATGGCATTTATCAATCTGATAAGAACATAACATCTTTTATTAATTCCTTATGCTTTTGAAAAACTATCTGCTAAGTTTCAAATAAAGTTTGGTAGTACTGAAGTAGTATAATACTGTAAAACTGCATAAAATAGGTTATTCATTAAATTTAGACATGTATTTTACTTATTTATGTATGAAAAATTATCACAAACTATTGGAAAGTATTAATTTTCTAACTGAATTCCATATTAATAACCATATAGCAGTGTATTGCTCATCAATCAAAATGAAATTTGAATTTTTATTCAAATTTAAAACCATGAGTTACCAATATGCTAATATTTTTCATAATTCATTCAATTATGAGGTATATGTTATTTTGATGTTTTGATGAGGATTTTGATTATAAATATTTACTTGAGAGGAAGATTCCCATGTGGAGTTATCCAATGAATTATTACGCTTCATATCAAAGGATGCTTTATTTCAATCAAGCCTGATTTTTATTATTTTGGATTATGATTTTCCAAATTCCTTATAAACTACTAACTCTATGGATGCAATGATGGTTATTCCCAGCTAAGCTGGTATTTATTTTCAACATCTGGGTGAAGTGGGTAATTGTGGCTGAGTTCTTCCTTTTCCCAACAGGAAGAAATGCCAGGCAGCACTATCAGGGAAAAAAGGAAAAAATTAAAAAAAATTTAAATCAAAATAAATGGATGTAATAGAAGCATAAGATTTGAATACCTAAAAATGCATAAATGAAACTTAGAAGAGTTGAATAATCTTGTAGAAAAATTTGAAAGAAGATGGAAACATAGGTGCGTCACTAGGCTTCCTTGAACTTTATTTGGTTAGGCATGTTTGCACATAATTTCCACAGGCAGTCCAAATATCAGCATTTACCACTGGCAAAGTGAGCTCATTACTCTAAATAGGTTTTCCTGAAAGCAGATTAATCAAGCCACATACAAAAACTACATACTCTAAAAAGTAACATGCCACTAAAGAAACCGGGTACCTTTGCTTTTTATAAACTCAAACTAACTTCTCACTTCATCAATACCCTTTTGTTAATGTTTTCAACCAGGTATTTTTCATCATTTAATATAGCTTCATGTATTCTTTTTACTTTCTTTTGTAGAATCTTGAAGGTATCTTATTTATCTAAAGATTTATCTTTTGCAATTTTAAATCTCAATGACATTTTTATTTATTTTTTTTCATTAATTATTCGTTACTCTTGTAAACCATTTAGCTTTCTTATTATTTTTGCATTTTCCTTACCTATTTTACTGCTCTGCAACATTTTATAAAATTTTGTCTGCCTTGTTTTAATCATTAACATTTCCCTGCCTCTTCTACCCTCTACTTGGCTCATGACTAAATTCTTCTTACTTTGCTACCTATATGTTCTATTTTCCTTCTGTACTACCTCTATCACCCATATTTTCCTCCAATGATACCTGAAAACAAGCATCCAGTGATCACTATTGAACTCATCATCAGCACACATTTATATTATATCTTACTAGTTTTCCTGCTTTAAAATTAATCAACACAGCCTAAACTGTGTTGCTGCATTTCATTCTGTGCTCTCTCAAGAAAGAGCCTAAATGAAACAGTCAAGTTCTCATATTTGTTTCCTCCAGAAAAATAAAAAAGGACAATTTCTGTGCATATGCTCATCACAAATAAATGGCTGTTTATTTCATTCCCCTTTCAGATTGGGAATTAGCTATATATTTATGCTACTCTTTCAGGTAAAATATACTTTTTACATCCTTGTCATGCACTTACTGTCCTGTAGTTGTTGTGGAACATACAGTTAGCGACAAAATTATTTGTATACCCCTCATCTTTCATAACTTTTTGAAATTACTCAAAAACTTTTGTTGCCACAGGCATAAGATTTTTCACAGGGTGTGAAGCACGTATTAGTGGCAATAATACAAAGTTTCTAGAATAAAATATTATTTTTTAAAGAATTAACAAGCTGAACTTCAGAAACACGATAAGACATAATTATTCTTAAAGGAAGTATTATTACACTTAATTGAGGTGAATCTACCATTTGAATATATTTTTAATAATCAATAGCATGACCTTTCATCTTTATAACATTTAAAAGTCTTTTATAATAGTTTTGACAAGCTTTTCTGTAGCCTCAGATGAAATATTGTTCCATTCTTTAATGGCGATGCATTTCCATTCCTAAAGATTCTTTGGAGCTCTCTGGTAGATGTTGACTTTTAATTCCTGTTACAAGTTTTTAATGGGATTAAGGTCAGGATTCATCAAAGGCCATGGCAGCACATTTATCTTATTTCTTTGGAGCCAGCTAGTTGTAGACTTGGTCGTGTGCTGTGGGTCATTGTCTCGTTGAAATACCCACCGCCTTCCAAGTCCAACTTGGAACCTTCCAATTCCAACTAATAAACTGAATATTGCCTCGCAACCAGTTTATTGTATTTAATGTTCCAATGCAATAAGGTGTCTTTGTAAAGAAATGGCAAGTGCTATATATTGCGAGCATTAATATTTTTTAATTGCTTGCCAAGTTATTTAATTTTCACTTGAATAAATTTGTTCATTTCTGTCTTACAATAAGATAAGATCTGATGCTGACACTCTGTAATCATGATTCAGATTACTGTTTTCTTGGTGATGACATTTACCATCTCATATCAGAGCACAAAAAATTTCCCTTAAAATTGACTTATTACTTCAGTTAAGTTCTTTGAGCTACAGTGATAATCATATGCATTGAATAGAAATAGTGGGCATACGTTGACATCTTATGCCACTAACACTGTGAATATAAACAATCTGAATGTATACCAATTTCTTACTTTCTGTGGTAGAAATTTTGAATACATTCAAAAAGTAATTCATTCTGAACATACAGCAAGTGGATAAAGGCAAATATTTATTTCATTTGAAAACTGAACTTCATCATTGTATTGATTTTTAAATAATTTTAGGTTGCTGGAGAAACATCTTTTCTAAGAATTGAGTAGTTTCAGTACACAAAGCTTCAAGAGTGCCATTTCTGTTGTTATCTTTGATGCATGATATGTTGCACCCATTTTTTTGTATAGAAATTTTTCTGAGGTGAATATCTTGGTGGAATTATTGATGTAATTTTCTTTTCTGGATTCTATTGTAAATATTAGAATGATGTCAACTCTTTCATTTCACTGTAGTTTAATACAGTACATCTCAAATTATTACATGCCTATTTCAAGTATTGCTG
Organism: Platorchestia sp. MABIK; assembly: GCA_014220935.1. Taxonomy (NCBI): domain Eukaryota; kingdom Metazoa; phylum Arthropoda; class Malacostraca; order Amphipoda; family Talitridae; genus Platorchestia; species Platorchestia sp. MABIK. The sequence goes on along the minus strand of JACJUY010012957.1, from coordinate 9,481 downwards.
TATCAAAATATCATACTTGCAATAAATTGCTATCCTTGCAATTGAAGAGACTGGAAAACACTAAGAAGTTTTTATCTACTAAAGCAGAAAAATCTTATTATGAGGTCTTGGAGTTGAGCCCCAAAGCAACACAAGCACAGGTAAGCCTTCAAATTCTGAATGCATTTAATTTTCAACTTTGTTAAGTAAAGTCAGATATTAAGCATGTTTTTTTTCAGGTGTGAGAATTTTAAATTTTGAATAAGAATCTTTTAATAAAGTGGTTCCATAAGTATTGCATTTATATCAATTGTGCTGCTTGCATTACCACAATTGGTTTCAAAATTTTATCTTTCTTTTAACATGTTCCCCGCGTATTGGGCCACATGTGTACCAACAAGTAAATTGCCCATTCACATACCGGTATAAATGAATGACATTTTTATCTGTTACGCAACTTTTTCAAAAATAACTTTTACCACACAAGGTAAAACGTTATTGTGCAATTGCATTTTTCATATTTATTAAGAAGAATAAAAATTCATTCCAGCAGTGAAGTCAATTTTGCTATTTTGTCACTTAGAACCTAATCAGACCAACCGTTAACAGCCACGGAAACGCGGTAAACATGTTATGATATGAGTGGAATCTAATCATAATTAATAAGTTGTCACTTGCACGTCATTATTAGTTCAAGATTTTTCTGGAAAAGTGATTTTTTTATAGTTTGTACTTGAAAATATTTGATCTCAATTCATTCCATAGGAAGTAAGCATTAGTTTTTTTTACATTTACTTCTGCTTGAATGATGAAACAAAATTGACTGAAAGAAAATTGAAATATCAGGTCAAGTAGAGTTTCTGATAATTTTTTTACTATTCATGTAACTTGCATGCCAAAAGATTATAAATTTGAATAATTTTTCATTTTATTTTTAATGTGTTTTGCTTTGTTTAGGATATTTCTAGTATGTGACAAAATGCATAAATTTTTTTGTATGAAATGAGTCCATAACTGGAACTATTACTTGATTCCCAGTTTTTATAGTGGAGGGAGAGTGGTAAATTGCTGATTTGGGAATGAAATAAAATTAATAAACCCTTAGAAACTGACATTTTTATTTTTCTCATACTGGACAAGAATAGAAGTTTCTAATTACGTGTTTTTTAACAGTGTATCTGGCAAATGTCTACTTTCTCAATCCACACAATGCTGCAGATGTTTTCTGAAATTGCAAGAACACCAAAAGACATGCCTGAAAGAGTGCATGAGAATTTCAGAGAACATCTGCAGCAGTGTGTGGATTGAGAAAGTAGGCATTTGCCTGATACACTGCTTAAAACCCAGTACAATGTTTCCTCGCCACTTAGCAGATTCTCTTTTGCGGCTTCACCACTTCGAGGGCTTGCCTGACCCCCACATATACTGTATAAAATGATCAACATTCAATCTAAAAGATAAAAAACAAATATATTCTGAGATATAAACGTATATTTGAGTTTATAACAGCGGAAAAATGGAAACAGAACCAACTGGAAAGGCTATTGATGTGCGTAATGTGCGTCTGCAAAGGCTACGCACAATCAGCCTTATGGCGTAGCGATGTGCAAGACAGGCTGTGTTGGGTGCAGAAATGAAAGACCGACAATGACAAGCAGCATTTTAATATCTGGCTTGTGATTGGTGCGCTCAATATTCATATCTAATGAACCTCTCAGTCTGTTTGAAAGAACTTGATACTCGGTTCAGGTTGTATAACGCTGTCTTGTTATTTTTTGTGTGACTTTATATCAGCAATAATGAACAGTATTGTAATGGGAGAGTTAAATAGCTAAACAAAAGTCTAAATGGACATAAATCCCCCCTTTGTGGAAAATCTCCTTTTGCTGGGGGTTTTGGAACGCATCTACCACGATACACGAGGGATCACTGTAATTAGAAACTTCCATTATTGTTCAGTATGAGAAAAATATAAATGTCAGGTTGTAAGTGTTCATTGGTTTTATTTCATCCCAAATCAGCTATTTACCATGCTAAAGTCTGTACTTGCACAGAAGATATTAAATAATGAGTTTGTGTTCAGGAGATACATTGAAATTGCCCCAAAATCATTATGCTTTACAACTATGCAATTGTGCATAATTGCTTTGGCAATTATGCATGACTGCTTTGGAAATTATGCATGACTGCTTTGGAAATTATGCTTCAAAGGGCTATATCCTTTGAAGCGTAAGGACTATTTAAAGTTGTTTACATGCTGCTCTTTTAATTTATAAACTTATGCATGCTTACATCAGTGTAGTGCAGAATAAATTTTGTAGAAATTTATATTTTTCCTCATTGCAGATCAAGGAATCCTACTACAGGCTGTCTCGGAAGTATCATCCTGACCAACACCAGGGAAATGAAATGGCAAGTGAAAACTTTCGGAACATCACTGAGGCGTATGAAGTTCTCATCAACCTTCAAAAGAAGAAATTGTATGACAGGGGGCTTTATCAGGGGAAGGCTGGGCCAGTGACTTCTACAGATGGCGCAACACCTTCAAGGTGTGTTGCTGACTTTCATTGAGCTCAGCAAAGTGAATTAATTTCCTTGTGTCATTCGTTATTTTATCTTTATTGGTGCATGTCCCTGTTAGTGTGACCTTGATTGTGTTGTTTTTTAATTGTGTTCTTGTGTCTAAAAAAATATGCATTTATGTATTTGAAGCAATGGTAATTTTTTGTCAAATTTTATTTAAAGAACCAAATATCACTAGAAATTCAAATTTTAAATACCTCAAAGACATCGGATACAATCCATCATATTTGCATGTACATACAGTACCTGTAAAAAGCAAGTGAAGTTTGTACAGAACAAAAACAATTTTTTAATAATGAATTGAAATGAGGCTGATTATAATACTTTTAGTGCGACTATTTGTTTCCTGCTGTTTCAGAATAGATTGGTTCATACTTGAGCACAATGCACGGTATTTAGCTTCTTATGTTTACAGTATGCTTTAATTTTCAAAAGTCTTTTGCAGTTTCCATTGTAGCTTGTGAAATATCCAAGTATTTCCTAGGAACAAACAGAAGTGCCACTGATACAGCTCAATACATTGGTACCTTGGTTAAAAACCTCAATCCATTCTATAAAGCTAGTCATTAACTGAATTGTTAATACTGGACTAATTTTTTCCATAAGTAATGAAGAAATAGACATAATTGGTGACAGTGATTATCTACAAGCCTAGGTACACATCAGCATTGGTAAAATAAGGATGTTGTGTGGTGCTCTATTCTCCCGGTCATGAGTCCCTTACTGCAAGTCACCTTCCTCATTCATTGCACAGCTCTCACTAGTTTCATATTTCATGTTGTAGTAGAAATGGAATCATTCTCAACTACTGTGAACCATTCAATAAACCATACGATTATTACCTCTTTCAAACAGTGACAAAAAGTGAGTAGAAGTCCTCCGGAAATTACAAAGATCTTTGTGTAGGAAGAGTTTTGGCTTTTTTTTCAATCTAGTGAATGTTTTGGAACAAATTTATTTTCTTAATGAACTGCATATCTACGTAATGATGTTTAAAGGGAGAAATGAGCAATTTGTTTGATACAAAGACCATTATTTTAGTATATATCTAGTTCTGTGTTTTTGTGGTATCACAACACTAGTGCAAATGATAAGGTGACTTTATTTAATTTGAAAATCATTTTGTCTTGAGCTTTCTTTACCAAAAAATTTTATGGTCTTAGAAAAACTGTAATAACAGCTTTCCATGTATCAAAGGAATCCTTAATTTTACTGGCAAGTGCTTTTGATTTCTTGCTAAGTATCGGTGCCATATTTGAACAATGCGGTAATTTCTCAATTTATGTAATTCTCATAGAATTTATTGCATTAGTGATACACTTGTGATGAGTGTGTGATGCCTAATTGCAGAGCCAGCTCACCGCCGCAGAAGTCAAGCAATCGGTTGTCCGCCTTCTCAGTCGACCAGTGGCATCACGAATACCAGAAAAACTTCATCAACGCCAAGTCCAGACAGGATGCCAGGGAAGAGGTGCAAAAAGAGCAACAAAAGATCATGGAAGTCAAAAAAAGTTCATCCATCATTATTTATATCATTTTTGCACTTACGGTTGTTTATTTTGAAGGGAAGAAATATCTAAGTAAAAAATCTGTTAGGGTTGATAGTAAAGATCGGTAGTTGTTTGAGATCTCATGTGTCCTAAAGTATTGTTTATTACTGTACAGTGTTAATAGTCTGCTGACTCATCATGTTGTGAATGGGATTATTTGCTTGTATTGATACAAATTATATTAAAATAAAAGATGGTTAAAAAATGAAAACTTTTAATTGAGGCTCCAATTTCAACTTTGCATACAGTTCTCTTGGTACTCTTCCCTTAGTGGTCACGAAATAAGATCAGAAACCAAGGTACATTTACCACAAGATACTATAGATTAAGGCACAGCTATGAAATGAGACTGCCGATTCAAAGCTCAATTACCATATTAGATTACATAGTCATGACTCAGCAACTAAATGAGACTACAGGCTTGAAGCCAAGCTCTTAAATGAGACACCAGATTAAGTACAGCTATCATATGCAACCATAGATTCATGGCACAACTTCCGAATGAGATCACAAATACAAGGCGTATCTGTCAAACAAGGCTACTGATTCAAAACACGACTACTGAATGAGATTACAAATACAAGGCGTATCTATCAAACAAGGCTACTGATTTAAGAAACAGCTACTGAATGAGATTACAGATTCAAAGCATATATATCAAATAGGATTATAGGGACGAGGCACAGCTACTAAAAGCCGATTCAAGCCAAAGGGTAGAGATGAAGTGTTAAGGCACAGGTGGCAAATGAGACCACCACAAATTTAGACCTAAGTTGCACACAGGAAGTTTCCTCTACTGGAGGATCAATCATTGCAAGAAATGAAAGTCGTTTCAAGCCGTTACAACTGGCATAGTGTTGTGGTCACTCATCTCAAGTAGTTGTCAATTCAATATCTGTATGAACCAACAACTTGTTGTTTGTTATTGTTCTGAAAAGTTGTTATTATTTAAAAAAATTATTTATCCAATTGTTGTTCTTTATAGTTTACAAAGTGTTACCTACTTAGTTGTTTTTCCTTGTAGAGCTATGTGACAGATATGCTCCAATTAAATAGTTTAATTTTCGGTTTAATTGGTGAATGATCATTTTTGGAGAGCTCGGTTTTGGTTGGCCCCTTGTCAACGTTCCCTGAAATCATTGTAACGCTAGGATATTTCGCTGATGTTAAAGTCTTGAGCGTGCCTTTGTGGTTAATGTTTCTAGAATTTAACAATTTCTCAAATGCCTGTTCATAAGGGTGATGCAACGATTGTGTCTTTGGGAATTAGAAGTCCCTGTGGGAAGATGTGAGGTTACTAGTTGAATGTTAGGTAGGCCGTCCTTCTGTTGGAATGGAAGTTTTTTGATACCGCTTTTTTTTGTGTTCACTGCCGTTTTTTCATCTTTGTTTAAATTCAACTTAAATATTGTTTCAAAATCGTTTTTTTAAACAGACTGTTCTACATAGGATGTAGGAGCACAATGCATGGATCTTCCATTCTTTTGATTCCATACTAGATGGGGCCTTTTTACTTCCTGTCTTTGGAACACCTTTGTTGTGATTAGAGAGGCCAACACTTCTCTCTAATTTAATGTTAATGTAGAAAAGAGTGTTGAGATACAAAGACACATTTCAAATTCTATGACTTCTTCCTCAAATTTACATGCTTATTGTGCTGCACTGATATGGACATTTTTTTACCCTATGTAAGGTATAGGAGTGAGGACAGGCAACGAGTTTAGGTTTGTCTATTCTATGATGCTATGGGCATTGACAGCTCAGATAAAATTTTTGGTTACCTTAGTTGTAGGTAGACCTTCTGGACTTCCATCTTTTGTGTTCACTTCTATTAGTTTTTATGCACGCATTACTGTTCTTTGTCTGTAAGTTTCTTTTCTAGCTTGCAGTTTCTATGCGTAGGGTGTCGGAAGATTCTCCATTTTCTACACTTTGTACTAAATGGTCACCCCACTTCATTCTCTTTTATCACCTTTATTGTAGCTGGAGAGTCTCAAACTAACTAATGAAATTAATAATTATTGCGAATTTTTTTAGTTGTAAAACATTTCTGCTTTGCAGAGAGTCATGAAAGAGTCTGTCCATTTGCTTAGAGGAAAAAGAGAATCTGACTACACTTTGGGGCGAGACCTTTTTGGAGGAAAATGAGTTCAAATGTGAGCGACTCCAATACCTGTGCAGCGTGACAATCAAGGGGACTTAATTATGGAGACAGGCAATTCTGTGTTGCTACGTTATAACTTGCGTGCTGATTTTGATTCAGCTGTTACCATCGAATTGAAAATGTAATGCAAATTTTTTTTTTGTGTTGTGTCTCTCCTTACTGCTACAACACCCCAATAAGATGAAGCTTCATTGAACAAATGCATCTTTACTGAAGTTTTATGATGTGATCTTACTCTGCTAAACTTAATTCTTTTTGGTTCAAAATGATGCAAGCCGCTTTTCTCAAATCTACGAAGTCTATTGATATTTTAAGCTCTGAAGCCATTTTCCTTGTGGATATAAAAGGATTTCTTGCAATTTGTGATGCTATCTTCATTTTCTACATTGTTGCACATCTTGACCAATTCTTGTTAGATGCTGAACACTTACAGTATCCTCATATTACTGCATTGCACGGTAGACAAAACTGTGCCTCAATTTCGTAATTCTGAGAGTTTTTGATATTCCACTTCATGACTGTCCTGCTAGGTGAAGCTCCACATTACGTTCCTTTGACAGTCCATTGTGGTATCACGAAAATTATGAAAGATTGCTAATTTTTACTTACAAAATTTGTTAGGTTATGAAGTCATTGTAAATAGTGAAAGATTCACAAGTAGTAACGAATAAATTCACACAATTATCTGAAACTTTGCATCGTTTCAAATAAATATTTTTCACGTAAAAATCTGTAACCAACTTCATTTTTCGTTGCGTATAAAAATGAAGTGTGTGGAAAGAAAGAGCTTCGTGTTATTGAAAAGCATAATGCAATTTAAGAATTTTTCATTGATTAGATTGTGTCTCAATATTCTTATAACCCAGTTAATCAGTAGATCTCCCCTCCATTTTTAAGATTTCTCTTTGTAAAAGCGCACAAAACCGTTTCAATTATCCCGCAAGGAGTGGAGGGACTTGCGTCCCCCACTGGGGAGGCTAGCCGCTCCCCCGGGCTCCTGAATTGTCTTGCAATAATCTTGCGTGCTCAGCAAAAACCCGATACAAAAAATTGTAACACTTTGACTGCGACGTGAGCCACCGGTGGTACACAGAAGGAATTTTCAAATTGCTGCTGACTGACCAGCAGTTGGATACTCAAGTTCCATAAATACTCTATCAAAACTAAATAACGGTACAATCCAGTTAATGTTTGCTATTTTCAACATTGCTTACAACAATTGACCCCCTCAGGGGGATACAACTATTGCATCTATGGGAATTATCGCTCCCAGGGGGACAATGTGAGGGCCCGAGCTAAAGGTTAGGTAGGCTTTCTTTTTGTTAAAATAACATAAGTTTTTGTTTTGTTACGGACCAACTTTTTTTCGGTTCACTGCTGTCCTGTTTTTTCAACTCCTACTACTTTCTTCTTTAACTTTGATCTTGTTTCATGAACTTCTTTCTCATCTTACTGTTTCTATGCCCTTTCTGCATAGATTCCACGTTCCCTTAACTCCATACTAAATGGTGCCTTCTTCCTTCCTCTCTTTGGATCTCATTTGTTGAGGATAGGGAGGCTTAAACTAATTAATAATTAATTTACGAAAATTTACTTTAAATTTGAGTTGGGTATTGAACTTCAGTTTTACCTGCCACAGTCAAAGTGTTGAATAATTTTTTAGGCCTCTCATTAAACGCTCAGACCGATGTTTTACCCCCGATGTACGATGAAAACAAACCAAGTGGAGAAAGGCATTTTTTTTGCTAGTATGTTTGGTGCTATATCTAGGTTATGTTGTTTTCCTTGTGTGCTGAGATTGAAAAATGTTTGTGCATCTTAAAAGTTGCGTGGCTAAGTTGTGTTGTGCTGAGAATACTCAATTTCCATCCTAAACATAGGGTTTACTTCAGGCAACGCCTAACAATCTTAAAGACTGGATAATTTACGCACTTGATTGCTTATTGATCTACCTAGTGTAGCTCCATCATCATTTCTGTCTCACACGTTGAAATTAAGGTGCTACTGTAATCGTTGGGGAAGACCAGTTTGAAAAGCATTTCTTGAAAGAAATGTTTTTGATATTAAGGTTGTGGATGTATCCATGGGAATTAGCACTCACAGGAGGAAAAAGTGAGGGCCTGAGCTGAGAGTTAGGTAGGCCTTTTTTTTTTTGTTGAAAGTAAGTTTTTTTTGCCATGTTAAGGACCATCTTTTTTTGGTTCACTGCTGTCCTGTTTTTCCGCACCTACTACTTTCTTCTTCATCTTTGATCTTGTTTCATAATCTTCTTTCTTAACTTACTGTTTCTGTGTCCTTTCTGCATAGATTCCTTTCTGCATAGACTGTAGGATTTGCATCATTTCGAAGAATTTTATGAATGCGAAAAACAGTTCTATGCTTTGAGAACTTACATCACTGTTTTCCTAATTTTGCTTGACTGTGCTAATTATAATTTTTTGAACAACCATTTCTTCAAACGATATATCAGGAAATACCAAAGGGTGAAATGATTTTCTCTGTTCTTTTTTTTTTCTACCATCAAAATATGGTAGTCAAGTAATTTTTTAAAATTACACATTTTTGAAATGAAGGGAAATCGATGGTAACTGCAGTTGATGCTTTTAAATTTTTGCCGTCCAAATTACAATTTTCAAACACATTTCATCAAATGATCACCAGACGAGCTTTTAAATCTCAATAATCACGTTTTTTGTAGGAAAATAACCCACAATGAGTAATTCATCCCCTACTGGGTAATATAGCAACATTGCAGCTGCAGTTGCACAAGTCCTTGCATCGACCTCAACTCATGCACTCGAACTTTGAAGCGAGTTTTCTGCTGTCCCCCGTTGAGCCACCACCATGGTGCAGCACCCTCTGCGGTGCCTCCAGCGGGTGTCCATCTGCTGGGGTGGCGTGCTGCCAGGCCTGAAGGAGGCCAACCCTTCACTGGGGGGCGTCTCCTCCAAGGTGGTGGTGCCTGGAGGGGCATTTGGCATCAGCTGCAGGATGGTCCACAACCCCGCCGACTGGCATGCGACCCGACGGCCCGCTTCACATTATGATGTTCTCAAGGTGTCGCCGAACGCCACACAGGACGAGGTGAGCAGGGTTTGTAAGTTCATGTACAAATTCCAGATTACCCCCCGGTCCCGATTACCCCCCGGTCCCGATTACCCCCCGGTCCCGATTACCCCCCGGTCCCGATTACCCCCCGGTCCCG
>JACJUY010012955.1:6718-20888 GCA_014220935.1 Platorchestia sp. MABIK | reverse complement strand
AAGTTTTGCATCATCCGTGGACTTTTTGAACCTTCCCCACTCGTGCTAAGTCTGAGGCAGTCACAATTACGATGATATAAAACATTGAAGCCTGATGATGCAAGATGATGATGGAATTGAAAGTTGGAACATGATAACACAACATAACGATTTAATAAAATGTTGAAACATGATGATACAACATGACGAGAGAACTAAATGCTAAAACATGCTGAAAAAATGATGAATAAAAATGTTGCAGCTTAATAATGCTAAATTAAGATGGGGTCAAACTTTGGAACATGATGACACAACATGATGATCGAGCAAAATGTTGAAACACGAAGACACAATATAATGATGGAATAAAGGGATAAAATTTGCTGAAGGAATATGACGGTGCATTAAAATGTTGAAAACTAGAAATGTAAACTTATGTTGGAGTAAAATGTTGGAACATGGTGACACAACAGGAGGATGGGATGAAACGTTTAAACATGATGATTAAACATTCGAATTGTATTTAATGGTTCCTCACGTGCAAATACTCAGTTAGGCCTACCGTGGAATAGAAGTAAAAAACTTGTAAACTTCCCGGATGCAAATTTTTCCGTTTGCACTTCCCTCCCTCTCTCCCTGCCATCAACCGACTGGCCTACAGGCAGCAGGGGCAACTCTTTTAGAATTTTGGTCACTTGGAGCATTATCCTTAAATCTGATCAAGGTTAAATTCGTATCGGCATTGTATTCCTTCCTAAAATTGATTTTTTTAACCGAAAACTGCCTCATAACGTTTGCTTGGCAGTAAATATATCATTTGACCCAGAAATGAATTTTTGTAAACGATTTTTTAATCTGTAAATGACGTTTGATTCCTCATGCAGTAAGTTGTTTTTTCTCCATATCTGTTCTGATTTTGATCATGTTATTATGACAGCATTCTCCAAATACTTTCTAATTTGATAACTATTAAATTCTTTACAGCGCTGTAAAAAAAATTAACAGACGACTGGAGCTGTGTGAGCCAAATTTGAAGTCGACGGCTAAGATTAACAGTCGCTGGAGAAAAAAAAAAAATTTGGGAACTGATAGAAATCAAGTGCTCGACTTTTCTTGTGTATTCCTTCCTAATACCGAAATTTACGCTGGTTTTTCAATGCGTGACGAACACGCGACAAACAAAGGGAGGGAGGCTGGTAAGCTACGTTTGGGTAGGTTTGGTAATTCGTAACTTGGATACGAACGTATACAGTAAGCACTCTGTCAGCAGTAGAAAAAATGGTAAAAAGTTAAAGTGTACCTATTTTTATTCGCGCGCATGATCTGGTTCTAATATCATTTTACAGCTCTGCTGTCGTTTAATATCTGAGATTGCGTCCACAGCTAGAGCAGTACTTCATATGATGTATCAGCTTCTGGAGTTAGCTTTGCTGGAGAAGTTCACGATCATTTGAAGCTTCACTTAGATGAACGGTATTATAAGACTTTTGAAGTTTCTATATTCACAATGAATCATTTCAAATCTTGATATGATAGAACACATTCATAAGAGCTTCTGGATCTAACTTTTTTATATTTTGAGAAGACATTTCCCAATTTGCGCAAACATTTCCTGTTCGAAGCTCACTGAGTTTGAAATGGCCCATGATATTTTTCAAACGCTTTACAATCAGGTTTTAGAAATTATTTACAGCTTTATAACTTGTGTTTACGATGGTGAGTGATAAGCAAGAACAGTAAAGAGAGGAGTTTCCCTTCTAACCTCCGCTCCCCGTCTTCTCCAACACATCCGGAGAGCGTGAGGTGTGGCGCAAATACCGCAGGTGCCGAGCATGGATGGGACTGAAGACTGACTGCATGTTGATTTCAATGATTGCACTGATCCGTGGCCATAGAATTGAACAGTGGTGCAATATTACACAACACAATTACTGAATTTGATTGCAAAATGAAAAGTAATTCACCATTAATGGGTCGCCGGTTGCGCCATTGTCCCTCATGCAAACCAACTGTTCATACGCGCTTCACTGAACTATTTGTTCAAAACGAATCATTTTATTATTTGCAGCTCTGCAAAAATGCATAAAATTTATTTTAGCAGCCGTTATAGTGCTAAAAATTCTGAATTATTTTCGTTTCGTATTCATTTCGATTATGTTTTTTTCCAAACAATATTTTTCTGTATATCGTTCTGAATAGTTCGATCACCAAAAAACATAAGGGATTAGAAAAAACAATCTATAAAAAGTTTCCTCTTTAACTGTATGTATTGGTCATAGTGGAGTCGTTGTCAATTTGTTTTCTAAAGCATTTTGCAGTTAATTTTTGATGACCGCTGCCTGACAACCAATTCATATTAATTGCTACTTTTCCTCTTGATGTGCAGTTTTCAATCGTAACGTGAGCATGCGATGCGCAATCATTTAAGTTTCATTGCCATTTTTTTACTCGTTGGTCAATGGTATATAATGGTAGGAGCAAAGGCATTGACATTTTTGCAGAACACTTATTCTTGTTTCGAAGGTTTCAAGGTGATGCCATTTTAATACTGAAATGAAAAGTGAATTTCTGGTGTTCTTGAGCCGCTGAGAAATGCGACGCGCTGTTTTGTGCGGCGCGCAATAAAGAGTGTTTTGAATTGCTGTTTTATTTACTCCTTGGTAGGGTCTGTGGATTGAATTTGGGTAGAGAAAACCATTGGCGTCGAACATACAAACAAAGAAGTATGTGTTAGACAACACTTTCAACATACAGTGAATGAGAAAACAAGTAATATCGTACAATAACCGTTTCATTTACTTCTTGGCAGGGTCTGCAGACTGAATTTAGGTAGAGGAAGCCATTAGTGTTGAACACACTAACAAAAAAGAATATATAAAAAGACGTTGCGAGCGACCGCTCATCATTAGCTAAGAAAACAAAGGAAAATGTCATCTGTAAATCAACTAAATGAACTAGATAGAGAAACTGAAAAAATCAACATTATATAATGAATAAAAATAAAGTAGACCATCTACTGGCTCTGCACAACTCCAAAGAACGAAGGAGGCTATTTCAAAACTGGCTTTATCTTAAGAATGATAAGAGATTCCGAATTCTTAAACCATTGGTAAAGTTTGTCCTACTTGAGACCTAAAAAATCGTTGTTGTTCGTAGGTGTATTTTAAAAATTCGCATGATCCCGAAAAGCTTAATGTGAAAAAGTAACCATAAAATTTTCAATTTGATTATTTTTCCTCGTAAATTATTTTAGCAATGAACTCATCGACTCATTTAACATCGAACTATCAACTCAATGATTCATTTAACATTTAATTATTAACTCATTTAAGATATAATTATAAACTCATTTAACATTTAATTATTGACTCGTTAATATATACGGAAAGCTATTTTCTCTGTCATTTTTTTCTTGTAACATTTCGCTCCGACTTTGAATGAGGAGATAAATGCTTTATTTCAATTTAGCCATATTTCACATTGCATCTGTTTAAATTCATCGTTCGTGTTCACGTTCCCACATCTTTTATAAAATTAATTTCATTGCAAATTCATGCAGAACACAGCAAATGAACGTCGCAATGGAATTTTTCACGTAGATTTAATTTATTGAACTGATTTCAAGGAGTTTTTAATTATAGGATAATATTAAATTTTAACATGAGTTCATTCCTCCTTTGATGTCGGTTTTCCGTATTTTATTTTTCTGGGCTGCCTAATTTTTTTAATAATTCTCAATCAAATGAACGAAAGTTTTCCCGTCTTGCTAAACTCGCGCAAAATGGGTGAGTGCAACGAACTTTCCGGCTACACAAAAATTTCAACATCATTAAGCCATGAGTTTCGTTACGTATAGAGCATGAAAAATGCGCTATCTGTCGAAAAAACTGAAAATCACTGCTGAAATCAACGCTTGTGTGACTGCGGTGGTAAAACCAGGAATGTAATAATATTAACATTGCCTTTTCCTACACTTTCTGAGAAATGACCATTCGTGAATTCATTGATTAACATTTATTTATTTCTTCGTGTATTCTCAGGACGTAAATTTTAAATGAATGCCTATTCCGGAAATCGTTTTTTCTGAGGTTTTGTAACAAGCTCAAATGAAAAAAGGAACTACAGCATTGCTTCTCCTGTGCTTCAAATAGGCATCTGACAAAAACACTCATCAATCATTGCTTATTGATTTTAAACTGAAAAATGATAATATCAATGGAGTTAGGACGTTGAACTCAAGTTACGAAGGTAAATGTTTCAAATTCAAAATGCTCATCTAAGCGATTTTGCGGCGTAATTTCTGGAAGATATTTTGAGGAGATTTTCTCAGACGCGAAATAGCTTCGCTAAGACGCGATGGAGCGCCCATCTCAATGAGGCTCTGGCAGGCCTCGGCAGAATTAAATTAGACCTGCGTTGTCCTCTGCCCATAAGAACTTATCTAGAGACACTCAGAGTGGAGCTTGTGTAGCTGAGAGAACTTGGCAAAACTCGGCGCTTATCTTTAATTAATGTTCAATCAAACTCGGCGCTTATCTTTGGAGAACTCGGCGCTTATCTGTAATGTTCAATCAAACTTTTAGGTATTCTCTAGAACTGTGAATACTTTTCACTCTTCTCTTATTTCAATTTTGCTAATCAGTCAACTGAAGATTAAACATGATATTGAAAAACATGATATGAAAAAACATGATATTCAATTAAAATGTTTGATCTCAATAATGCTACATGATAGAGTGAAATGTTGGAACATGACACAACATGTTGATGTTATATGATTTTGGAACATGAGGGTACAACATGATAATGCAATAAAATGTTAAAACTTAAAAATGTATCGTTATGATGGAATAAAATGATGGAACATGATATCACAGCATGATCTTATAATAAAATGTTGAAACTTGATACTCCAACATACGGATTGAATTTGGTTCCGCACGCGAAAATACTCAGGCCCAACGTGGAATAGAACTAAATACTTACTAAACTTCAGCCAAAAGCAAACTTTTTTGTTTGATGAACTGCACACTATTTCTCCCCCCCTTCTTCCCTTTCCCCCCTTCCCTTTCCCCCCTTCCCTTTCCCCCCTTCACTCCCTCACATCGATGGACTGGCCACGAACGTCAGGGGCATCCCATTTACAATTCATGTGGTCATTTAGAGCTTAATCTTAAAATCTGGCCAAAGTTAAAATCCTTCCGAGATTGTACTCGTTCCCAACATTATCCTTGTTTACCTGACTACTACCTCTTCATGTTTGTTTGACAGTAAATGTTCCATTTGACAACAAATTAAAGTGTTGTCGTCAGTAAATGAAATTTGTACTCCTACGCAATAGATCGTTTTCTCACCAAACCCACAATCGTTTTGATCAAATCATTAGGACATCATGCTCAGAATACTCTCTAATCTGGTAGCAGTTAGATTCATCTCCGCTCAACGCAAGACAATAACAAATTCAGCAGAGGACGAGAGCTGCCGTTAGTCAAATATGAAGTCGACCGACACGTTCCACAATTGCTGTAAAAAATGAATGGGTCCGTAAGGAAATAAAGTGCTCGACTTTTACTTGTGTATTCCTTCCTAATGTCGAAGGTTACGCTGATGTTTCAATGCTTGACGAACACGCGACAAACAAAGGGAGGGAGGATGGTAAATTACGTCCGGGTAGGCTCGATGAATCGTTTCATTGAGAGGAACGTACAAATGAGCACTTTGACAGTGGTGGATGAAATCGAATAGAGGTAGCATGTACCTATTTCTGTTGACGTGTATGATTTACTTCCAATTTTGTTTTACAGCTCTGCTGTTGTTCAACATTTGAGATTGCAGCCACAGCCTGAGCAGGTCTTCTTTTGATGTACTCGTATTTGCTTCTGTAGCAAACTTTGCTGAAGAAGTTCAATATCATTTGAATCATCACATAAATGAACACTGTTATAAGGACGTTGAGACTTGTATATCTACCATAAATAATTTCAAATGTTGATATGATGGAAGATATTCAATGGAGCTTCTAGTTTTTGCTCTTTAAAATATTTGGTGGACATTTCACACTTCGCGCACGCATTTCGTGTTCTACTCTTACTGAGTTTGAAATAGCCCACGATATCTGAACTGATGCGTTTTTTTTCAAACTTCTTCGATGGTCGGTCCAATGTAACTATCAGGCTTTAGTTATAATTCACAGCTTTGTAACTTCGGTTTATGATGGTGAGTGATAACCAAGTGCAGTATAGAGAGGAGTTTCCTTTCTAACCTCCGCTCTCCGTCTTCTCCAACACATCCGGAGAGCGTGAAGTGTGGCGCAAATACATCAGGTTCCGAGCATGGATGGGACTGAAGCCTGACCCCATGTTGATCTGAGTGATTGGACTTATCCATGGCCGTAGAATATAACAGGGGAACAATATTACAAGGCAAAATTATTGAATTTGATTGTGAGCGCAAGTTGCTTTTTTCATTAAACGAAAAATAATTCACCATTAATGTGTCTCCGGTTGCGCTGTTGTCCCTTTGCCAAACCAACTGTTCATACGCGCTTCCCGGAACTATTTGTTCAAAACGAATCATTTAATCAATTGCAGCTCTACAAAAATCTATTTATGTTATTTTAACAGTTGTTATAACGGGGAAAATTCTGAATTAATTTCGACTTGTATTCATTTCAATTTAGCCTTTTTTCCTAACAGTATATAATTTTAGAGCCCGATATATCGTCGCAGTACCAGGACTATATAATGAATTACTGGCGACTGCGTGCGCGTGTGTTAAACCGTTTATTTGTATATATATGTGTCCGCTCCATGGTTGTTCACTTCGAGCTCCCAACTTCCCGTGATGGATGAAGCTAGCTATGTATCTTGAAGTGAGGTATCTAATTTTTGGGCTGAGCTGCTCATAAAAGGCGCAACCTTCGTTTGTAAGTCGAGTGGGTCGTTTTACTGATGATGTTGAAAAATTTCAATGAAACAATATGTAATTGGAATATAAAATAAAATGAAACCATGAAGATGGAACATCCGGATGTCGCAATGATGGAGCATAATGCCAGAACATGATTGTAGAGCATGGGTATTTAGCTTAACGATGCGACAAGTTGAAAAATACCGGAAGGACATAATTGTGTAACATGGTGTAGGAAGTAAATGAAATGGATTGATTTCTGAGAAATCTCACTTTTAGGATAAAAAGGAAAACCAACGTGGCTAAGAATATCATGATAAAAAACAAACGTTTCTGATTATAAAAAATCCATCTTCAGTGTTCTGAAATACAATAAATTGAAGTATTAAAACATTGTAATTAAAAATCTTCTGTATAAACCTGATGTAAGATAATGAGATTAAAAAGACATGATAAAACAAAAAACTAGACAAAATATTAGCAACCAATTGAGAGTTTCACCGCCGTCTCACATTCGTTTATTGACGGACGGTTTTTCAAAATGTGTATCGACTCTAAAATGCGGAGATCGGCTAAATTTGATGTCGAATCCAAATTTTTAAAATTTGTGCTTAAAATTTTAACCGGGATTGGGCACTAAATTTTTTGGTAAAATCTTTTCAAAATACAAAATTTCAGGGAGAGTAACGTTAATTCACAGAGCTTTGAAATTTCATCGTCTTACAAGTTTTTCCATTGAGAGATGAATTATTTGCAAAATTATTTCTGTTCGAATAATTACCCGTAGAATATTTTTACTAATGAGAGACGGAAATTTTTGAATTGAAAGTTTACTGTAAATGTCAATCGTAAAGTAAATGAGTAGTAACATTAAAATTTTCGTTGATTATGAACGATTTGTTAATTGATCGAGGCACAATGAAAAAACACTGGAAAAGGCCATTTTAAATCCCAGCCATTGGTAAAGTATTGCTTGGTAATTGTATTCTGAAGCATTGCATATCCTGTGTGTGCAGTTAGTTACTCTACATTTACCTTGTTTTCTTCATATATACCACGTTTTGTCAAAAATGTTTCGTTTTATCAACACTTCCTTGTTTTTCTAACCCCTGGCACAGTACTTTCGGCGTATTTCGTAATCAAAGATTCAAATGTTAAGAGATTAAGATAGAGCTTGAAAGCATCAATTTCAGGTATTTTTACTTCGTTTGCATTTGCATTGCTCTGATTTAGATGACAACTGAACAACCAAAACACACCGAAAAAAGCTAGCTATTCATGATAGATGGTGAAGACGTAATTGTATCAAAATTTTCAACATTGTTAGCTGCTAATATATAGCGATTTGTAAGAAATATGAGGTTTTCTTGGGAGCACCGGAAGCGCAGAGTATTACCCATTCTATTTAACTCAGAAATTTCAATCCGTGGATTTTTTTAAGCGTATGAGTTGGACTTCAGAATTGTTCTCTGTGATGTTTGAAATGGAATAAGAAATTGGAGCGATTTCAATTTGAACGATCATGTGATCAAATAGTATCTCAGAGTTACTGAAACACTTTTAACGATGAAAAACTTAGCATTGTGTAAGTTAAAATATTGTTTCCATATAATTAACACTAACCTTAACTGAACAAGAACAGAATATAAATTTTCCTTCAATGAAATTATTGCGCGTTTGGGAAAACGACGATGTTTCTTATACCACAAAGAAAACAAAGCATTGTTTCATATTTCACATGGAAAACAAGGCTAGCACCCGACACCATTTCCCGCAGCCCAGGAGAGTGTCTTCTGACAGCTCCTCATGACTGAGGAGCAGGACTCCAATTTGTGTTGGATGCTAATTGTGGAAAATGAATGTCGATAACATAAATTATTACGCGATGAAATAATTTTATGTTATGTAGAAGTTTATGGGAAACTTAAGATTTACTTGGATTAAAACATCAAATTCAGGGTGCTACTTTAGTGCAAATGATGAGATGTTGATGAACTTTGACAACTATCCCGGGTACCCGCACACACACACACACACACACACACACGGCTGTGCTGAGGTTCCGGTAAACAGAAGCGTGGTCCCGTGCGCCTTCATTTGTCACATTAGGCATGGGCTTCTGATCTGGTGGGGCTTGAGAATTTCGTTCGTAGGAATATAGGGGTGGTTGAGGTGTCCCTTGGTCAGATCAGAATGGTGATAAAACATGATGGAACATTATGCAGAGATAAAATGTTGAAACATGATGGAACGTTATTAAGAGATGAAATGTTGGAACATGATGATGGAATTAAACGTTGGAACAATGATTACATCATGGTGATGGAACAAAATAATGGAACATAATGGCACAGCATGGCGATGAAATGTCTTGGTAAAAATTGATGATACCACATGATTTGGTACAATATGTGGTTAGAACATGGTGATGCAGCATGATTATGAAACAAAATACTGGAACATTATGACATAACGTGAGGATGGTACAAAATGTTGAAATGATGCAATGTGATGATGGAATAAAATATTGAAACAAGATGACACAATATAATGATGAAACAAAATATTGAAACACGATGATGCAAGATGATGATGGAATAAACTGATAGAACAAGATGACACAATATAATGATGAAACAAAATATTGAAACAAGATGATGCAAGATGATGATGGAATAAACTGATAAAACAAGATGACACAACATGATCATGGAATAAAATATTGAAACACGATGCTCCAACGTACGGATAAAATTTGGTTCCGCACGTGAAAATACTCAGTTAGGTCCAACGTGGAATAGAACTAAAAACTTGCTAAACTTCAGCCCGGAGCAAATTTTTTGGTTTGATAAACTGCACTTCGTTTCAACTGCCTAATATAAAGCCGACGGAAACGTTCCACAGTTGCTGGGAAACAAACAAACAGGTTTGGGTCGTGGAGGAAATAAAGCGCTCGACTTTTTTCAGAGATAATGTGATTTTTTTCTAATATGAAACCCATAAGGACACTTGTGTTTTTGTTTCTTATTCACATCCAAAAATACTCTTGTTAGGCTAGTGTAGTGCAATTATCATATCATCTCTTACGCTCTAGAGTAAATAATAAAAACAGAACCTACGCCTCACATATTCTGGAAATATTTCTGTACTTGGGAACCGTTGTAGGACAATCGTTTTCATGTTTCTGACTCAGATAGATTGTTTTGTGCCACTATTTCTAGTACGGAAATTTCATAAAATTCAGGCCGTGATGAAAGGTATTTTCTCGGTGTTTCTCGATTGGAATGCTAGTTTATACTGACTAGTTTGCGCTAATATTTGCGCACATGCTTACTTGTGTATATGTGTACGTGTGCACGCTATGCGTGCGTAGATGGGTGAATGTGTCTCTACGAAATACTTCATTTCATTTTATTATTATAAAGCATTTATAAAATATACATATATAATTGTTGCGCGATCACCCACATATGATAAATCAGACGCTTATGAACCAATAATCTTTCCGATACAATACTTAATTAAACATCGTTACAATATTTCATTAGAAATCGTGAGCAGCAACACACACTGAAAAAGTTGTCACGAATTTCCTTTGCTCATTATCCTGTATTTCAGAACATTGCACAGCATTTTAAGGAACGCGTATGTATTGTGATTTCCTCGATGCATAGAAATGTATTTGTGTACGTTTACGTGTTAGGTGTATGTATGTGCGTAGGTATGTATGTGCACGTATTTGTGTATATATATTTAAATGTATATATGCACATGTATATGCACTAAACCGACAACTGGCATTTTTAGCTAGAAATAATGGTCTCTTCCTGTTCACTCTCAACTTGTAACATTACCGAACTCGTCATCTCTTTATTATTGTAAAGCATTCCCGTAAAAACTATACATTTTTTGTGTGATCATCCATTTTTATTTAAATTAAATGCTTATAAACTAATGATCGTTATGTTAAAATGATTTAATTAGAAATACAAAACTTGTAATCCTCGTGTTCCACAACTTATATTAATTAATTTTTTTTCACGCTTTCCTTGAAATAACATTTTTGAACATCGGCCGAAACAAGCGATTCAAATAGTATTTCCTGGCGTCAAGAATTGCGAAGTTTGATGTCATGTATATGTAAACTGTCAAAAGTCATGAAGTTGTGTTATCTCTTATAATCATCATTACATGCATCATCAAATGTAGTTTACGCAAGATTAGGAGCATTTTGCCCTCAATCATTTTTCGACTAGTGACATGGGTATTACAATACTCGTGTGTGTGTATCATTTAAGTGTGTTACCTTTAAGATATTTTAAAAACCAATTATGGTAATTTTGTACCATCTCTATTGGAAATAAACTGTTTTTCTTTTTTTCTTATGAATTCCTTCCTAATGCCGAAGGTTGCGCTGTTTTTTTCAATGCGTGACGAACACGCGTCGAACAAAGGGAGGGAGGCTGGTAAATTACGTTCGGGTAGGCTCGATGAATCGTTACACTAATGCGACCGCACTTTGACAGTACTAGATGAACTTGAATAAAGCTAGAGTGTACCTATTCCTATTGATGTGCATGATCTGCTTCTCATTTCATATCACAGCTCTGCTGTCGCTCCCCATCTGAGTACGCGTCCACAGCCCGAGCTTGTCTTCTCAGAGTGTTTTTTCGTTTTTGTTTATGATTCGCAACATGATCAAATGGGAATTTGTGCACAAACGCTAAGGAAAAATCACTGCACAGATTCATAATAATAATTGAATTGAATTTCCAATAATTGTCAAAAATAATAGATTCGACGAACCGTGATTTTAGTGGATGATTTGCTTCTTTCTACTAACATTTCGCAATAATTTCAGCCCAAACCGAATTACACGCATCAAAACAAACACCTAGCATTCGATATAATCTAAATGGTGTACAGGGTACGATCCATGTCAATAGTTCTCTTTATCCGCTCTTTTGTCAACAGTCGTATTCTGTGTGTGGAAATACCCAGGTAATTTAAGGTGTCGGGATTTAAATGCAAACAACAAGAAGTGAGTGAATTATTTACACCTTAGCAATATGTCCCTTGATACACGCACTAATGGAGAACTTCAGGTATGTGCTGGCTTTTTGTGTCGGAGAACGCGAAAAATAGCTTCTATTTTTTAGCCGGTCTCTTATGTGCTGCTCGTCTTCCCTTCCTCAACAATGACCCTAAATGTGAACACCAATAACGGAGCGCACGTGCAAAATATTGTTTTTTATTTAGTGTGATATGAAGTAGTTAAGCATATATCGCCGAGGCTGCACCGAACCTTTCCAATTCAAAGTTGACTTGAAATTGACCAGTCACACGCTAGCTGCGCCACTTAAGTGAAGGCAAACAAATGTATGGCCAATTCTACATAAGTGAGGGCGAAATGCGTGACCAATCTACCTTGACACAACTACTTTTTAGCCTGTCATCCTCTAACAACTCATGCCTATCAAAACTTTCAAAAGTTAATCATCCGCAAACGCGTTGATAAAAAAACGGTTTTCTGATCACTCTTGCGACTGTATCTCTACTAGACGTTGCTCACTCGATCTCTCCGTATTCCCAAACAATCATAGCACTCTTCTATATACTCAATCCAGCGATAGTTGGTTGACTAAACCTGACCTCACTTTTATCATATACCTGACCTCGCTCTTATCTACTACACCTGACTTCATTTCCATAACTCCATGTCTCCATTCCATCGTATAATTTTCCTGTCACACTTTAGTTGTTGATGACTCCATTTTCCTTGCCCAAACTCGATGGCGCTACCTACACACATTTGTTGCTCAAATCGACGAAAAATTCTGATTCTCTGACAATTCAACATAATTTCACAGCGTTTATCGAACGCTCACATAAACAACAATTGAAGTTCTCAAACTTAATTTTTTCAGAGGTCTCCTCCGTTTCACCTTCATTGAGCGCTTCTTTACTGCATGCATCCCGCTCTGTGTCCACCCATCCCTCACTCTACCAGTTTAGTATACCATACGTTCGTTCTTTCGTACGTTTGGTATTCCATACGTTCAGTAACCGTACGGCGTATTCAGCCTTTCTTCGGCGTATGGCTTAACCTTCAGACAGAATCCCTCCCTTCTCACTACGCAACTTGCGCTCTTTGATTCTCATTTTCCTTCATCTTCCTCTCGGGAATTCTTTTGTCCACGTAAAAATTCCAGACGCCTCACATGCCTCCAATTAGCGGGCACAGGAAGTTCATACGCACACATTGGCTGAGCTAATGCGTAAGTGGGAAACATTCGCTACGATAACCGAGTTAGTGCGAAACACACTCTATGATAACTATGTTAGTGCGAAACATAACGCATAACTTCGTTAGTACAAAACGTACGCTACAATACCTGCATTAGGGCGAAACAAACGCTACGATGACTGCATTAGATTGAGATTTACGCTACGATACCTGCATTCGCTACGATAATTGCAGTGAGCGTTGCTCATTTAAGGTGTACGGCAGTGCCTGTATATGAGATTTTTCTTTAATTACAACCCATTTATGCCAGCTTGTGACTTTAATGAGTTTGATGTTATTTGCGATTTTCTGGTAGTGAAATAAAAAATTATAAAAAAGGCAACATTTCTTTGTCAGGTTTCCAATGCTATGGAAGAGAAAAAATGATTTGCCTAATTTTCTGGACTGCTTTGCTGAGTTATCGATTTTTCCAGCAGCTCACACTAATTTCGAATCGCCCGTGATCACTAATACTTAATTTAAGAAGAATAAAGTGTGTTACTGAAATGAACTCGTTAAACCTCAACAATAACACCGAAACTCAAAAAAAATTTATTTCGATGAAACTGAAAGATATATAATTTGTTTGCATCTAAAACTGAATGGGAAATATCAATTTCATGTGCGCTTTCGTGCAATAGTCATTACGTGTTATATGTAAATAATGGTTGTAAAGGACTTCATAGTTACTGTAGATTTTTGTAAATGGTTCTTTATAAGAAGCTGTCCCAGGAGGAGAATCTGCTTGTTTTGAACGTACCCTGCCTAGTATTTCATTTGAATGTTCTACGAAGTAATATCACTGTGACTGGAAATGAAGGCAAATTTTCCGAGCCATGCTCAAAGCCTTACGCTGTGTTCGAGTAAAAATGAACACAGCTTTGTTGACAACCTCAGTGCCAAGCTGTAAACCGCCGGTGAGAAACCATTTTATGTGGAAATTTATTTGTCTTTTTTTGTTAGAAGTTAGAATTAGTGATCAGTTAGGGTTGAATG